>OVAP01006071.1:0-12233 GCA_900406295.1 Aurinia saxatilis
AAAATATCACATATGTTATAACAAGGAATTAGTAACCAGAACTTGCATATTTGTCCTATCCCAAACCATAACTTAAAACAACATATATAAAATACTAAAACCAGCACTTTAAATCATCATGTTACCTCTTGTTTGAAGCACTTTGAGTAAGTGAGGAAGATGAGTAGGAGGTTCAGTGGCAGCTACATCTTTTATAAATGATACATGCTCTGCAAAACAACTCTAAATCATTAGTCTAGACTTCTTTGACAAGTGATGAAGAAAATGAGCATTATTTCACAACTCTTAAGACTTTGAGTAATTAGTGAAGATGCAGCTACATCATTGCTCCAAAAAAAAAACTCTAATTGTAATTCAATCACAATGAGTACTTGGCGATATATTATTACACATTTTACTAAAATGTTTGATTCCACAAACAGAAATCATAAAGAAAGTAATTTCATTTGCCTATTAAAGATAGAACCCATCAAAAAGTATCCACCATTTCTGTAATTCTACAATCACATTCAGTTTCTACAAAAAGAAAACTAGAGAGGAAAAAAACAGAATATTACCAGAAGAAGAGCAACAGGAGACTCTGGTTCTGTAATGGCGTAAAGGAAGTGAAGTAGAAGAAGGAGTTATGTGCTGCAGCAATAGCGAACCCATCACTCCTTATCTCTCCCTCTCTATCTTCCTTTTTCTCTTCTCCACTCCTGCTTCTTCAAGCTTGGTGATAAACATTTTGGGCTTTTTCAAATCCTTAATGGGCTTTACAAACTCATTTCTCAAACGCGTAACCGACAAAAACCGTCAGTAAATGACACACAAGTTGGTGGGAAGGTCAAAATCGTACAAAATTCCGGTTTAAAAACCCGGTTTAATCCCCAACCATATATTCAATTTTATTCGGTGCTCGTCTTTTTCAATCTTTGGTTCCTTCTCCAAGGTGAGAGAGAGAGATAATAATAAATCCACGAAAAAATATCATCAGACGATCTTAGCTCGTCGTTAACTCACCGAGTCGACTCGTCGTCGTCGTCAATCACCTGTTTTCCACAGACCTGGATCTCTCCATGGAGATTTCCTCGGCCGAATCGATGTCGATTTCTGGAGCAGAAGCCGCTTCTGAGGTCGTATCGGAACCGTCTTCTTCGTCTTCCTCGTCGTCGTCGCCGAGTCAGGCTTCTTCTTCCACCGCGTTCACCACTGTGGATCCCTCAATTGCGACGGCGGCGGCAGGGTCGAGGTATGTTGATGATGACGAAGATGAGGAGGATGTTTGCAGGATCTGTAGAAATCCAGGGGATTCGGATAATCCGCTTCGGTATCCTTGTGCTTGTAGCGGGAGTATTAAGTTTGTTCATCAGGATTGTCTCCTTCAGTGGCTTAATCATAGCAACGCTCGTCAATGCGAGGTTTCGATTCGTCTCCTTTGTTATGATTGATTTTGGATTAGTATTAAGATCTGAATCGTGTTGATTTGATTTTTGGTAGGTGTGCAAGCATCCGTTTTCGTTTTCCCCTGTGTATGCCGAAAATGCTCCAACGAGGCTTCCATTTCAGGAGTTTGTAGTTGGAATTGCGATGAAAGCTTGCCATGTTCTGCAGTTCTTCCTGCGGTTGAGCTTTGTGCTATCTGTTTGGCTTCTCACGATTCCGTTCATTACGTTTTGGATATGGCGATTGGCTTTTGTGCGGAGTTTCGGTGAAGCTCAGAGGTTGTTCTTAAGCCATATCTCCACTACTGTGATTCTCACCGATTGTTTGCACGGGTTCTTACTGTCGGCGAGTATTGTGTTTATATTCCTTGGAGCGACTTCGTTGAGGGATTACTTTAGGCATTTGCGAGAGTTGGGAGGGCAGGAAGAGAGGGAAGATGATGGGGATAGAAATGGTGCTCGTGCTGCAAGAAGACCTGCTGGGCAGGTTAATAGGAATCTGGGTGGAGAGGGGAATGGCGAAGATGCTGGTGATCAGGGTGCTGCAGTTGGTCAGATTGTCGGGAATCCGGAAAATGTTCTGGGAAGGTTGGACATTCAAGCAGCTCGTCTTGAGGCTCAGGTTGAACAGATGTTTGATGGTTTGGACGACGCTGATGGTGCAGAAGACGTTCCATTTGATGAGCTTGTTGGAATGCAGGGTCCAGTGTTTCATTTGGTTGAAAATGCCTTTACTGTAAGTTGATGGTTCTTGTCTTTGCTGATGTATTTATGTTATTGTATTTTCCATTTTGGTTCACTTTTGGCCCCTCATTATGTCTTCTTAATGTGCATAATGTTGCAGGTTCTAGCAAGCAATATGATATTCCTTGGTGTTGTGATCTTTGTGCCCTTCACTTTAGGAAGGATTATACTGTACAACGTGTCGTGGCTTTTTGCTGCTGCTAAAGGCCCTGCCGTGACCGCAGCAATGCATTTTGCTGATGCTGGACTATCATTGGAAAATATAACTCTCACGAGTGCGTTGACTTCGGTCTCAAATATGACTAACGAAGGCCAAGACAATGGTCTGCTTGGTCAGCTCTCAGAGATGATGAAAGTCAATGGAAGTGAATTGAATGGAGCAAACAGTACACTATCTGTTGCTGCTGATCTCTTGAAAGGTTCTGCTGCTGGATCATCAAAGCTTTCTGATGTTACAACTCTGACTGTTGGGTACATGTTTATAGTATTTCTGGTGTTCCTTTACCTTGGGATTATTGCACTGATTCGATATGCCAAGGGTGAGCCACTGACCGTCGGGAGATTTTATGGCATCGCTTCTATAGTAGAAGCTGTGCCTTCCCTCCTTAGGCAGTTCTTGGCTGCAATGAGGCACCTGATGACTATGATAAAAGTTGCCTTTCTTTTGGTCATCGAGCTTGGTGTCTTCCCCCTGATGTGTGGGTGGTGGCTAGATGTTTGCACGGTTAGGATGTTTGGTAAAACAATGTCCGACAGAGTACAGTTTTTATCAATTTCTCCATTGGCAAGCTCACTTGTTCATTGGGTTGTTGGAATCATGTACATGCTGCAAATTAGCATCTTCGTCAGCCTTCTTCGAGGGGTATTGTATTTACATTGCTCGTAATATTATTCTAGAAACAGGTTCTATTTCTGCTACTATGTGATCTGATTTCCACTTTTATCCTGATTGCAGGTTCTTCGGCCTGGAGTTTTGTACTTCCTTCGCGATCCTGCAGATCCTAATTACAATCCATTCCGGGATTTGATTGATGATCCAGTACACAAACATGCTCGGAGAGTTTTGTTATCTGTTGCAGTGTATGGGAGTTTGATTGTCATGTTAGTATTTTTACCAGTCAAACTGGCTATCCGGATGGCGCCCTCAATCTTCCCGCTCGACATATCGTAAGAAAATTGTTAACATCTTGTTTTTTGTCTGGATATTTTGTGTTTCGAAGTCTTTCCTAACTTGGGCATCTACGCAGGGTATCCGACCCATTCACCGAGATTCCTGCTGACATGCTTCTCTTTCAAATATGCATACCATTCATCATCGAGCATTTCAGACTCAGGACCACAATTAAGTCTCTTCTACGCTGCTGGTTCACTGGCGTTGGGTGGGCGCTTGGTTTGACAGATTTCCTCTTGCCAAGGCCAGAAGACAACACTGGTCAGGAAAATGGAAATGTTGAACCAGGAAGGCAGAACAGAGCACAAGTATTGCAGGTTGCTGGGCCGGATAGGGCCATGGCTGCGCTTCCAGCAGCTGATGACCCTAACAGAAGTCTACTCCGCAATGGAAATGTCAACACGGGTGAGGAATATGAAGACGATGACGAACAATCTGATTCAGAGTAAGTTTTTAAATTAAGAAATAGCTTGTTTTGTAGCTTAAAGTCTCTGCATGCTTGGAGTAATTAACGAGAACGTTGCCTTTGGTATACATAGACTTGACTAGGTAGCAATATTTCCATTAGGCCTTTCCTGAAATGAACGTACGTATTTTTATAGCAGGTACAACTTTGTGGTCCGGATAGTCCTCCTTCTACTTGTTGCATGGGTGACTCTTCTTCTCTTCAATTCAGCATTGATAGTTGTTCCTGTTTCACTTGGGCGTGCTCTATTTAGTGCCATCCCACTTCTCCCAATAACTCATGGCATCAAATGCAATGGTAATTTTTGTTCTTTGTGATATTTTCCTTGTTTCTCCAAACAGTTAAACACATCGTTAACAGAATCCTCTAAATCTGTAGACCTGTATGCTTTCGTCATCGGTTCATATGCCTTTTGGACTACCATATCTGGGGCAAGGTATGTAATCGAGCACATCAAGTCGAAGAGGACTTCCGTCTTGGTTAACCAAATATGGAAATGGTGTGGAATAGTCTTCAAAAGCTCGGTTCTGCTAGCTATATGGGTAAGTGGTTTTGTGCTGTTGATTCTATGATTTTTGAGATATCCAAACTCTTTTTACTCAAGATTCTATGTTCTTAAACTGGTGACTGAACAGGTTTTTATCATTCCCGTACTGATCGGACTTCTGTTTGAGCTTTTGGTGATTGTCCCGATGAGAGTCCCCGTGGATGAAAGCCCTGTCTTCCTACTCTATCAAGACTGGGCTCTTGGGCTCATCTTTTTGAAGATATGGACTAGACTGGTAAGTGATTTCTCCCGTTAGCAAGTTCTTTCTGCATAAAACATATCTTGTGACTAAACAGATGACAATGAACAGGTGATGCTGGATCATATGCTTCCGATAGTGGATGATAGCTGGAGAGCAAAGTTTGAGAGAGTCAGAGAAGACGGATTCTCAAGGCTTCAAGGGTTATGGGTACTTAGAGAGATTGTGTTTCCGATCATAATGAAACTCCTTACAGCACTATGCGTGCCTTATGTCCTTGCAAGAGGAGTGTTCCCAATGCTCGGATATCCGCTAGTTGTGAACTCTGCGGTCTACAGATTTGCATGGATAGGTTGTCTGTCGTTGAGCCTCTTCTGCTTCTGTGCGAAAAGATGCCATGTCTGGTTCAGAAACCTTCACAACTCAATCCGGGATGACCGTTATCTCATTGGTCGGAGACTCCATAACTTCGGAGAAGCTGCATTGGCTAACCAAAACCTAAACCAAAACCAAAGCAGTGAAGATGCAGGAGATGGTAGCGTTTTGATAGGACGTGAGGGAGATGCTGATACTGGACTTCGACTCAGACGGGCAATCCAACAAGAAGCTTAGAAAGTTTAGTGTTTTGTCAGATGTGATGAATCAAAACTGTTTGAAACTGTACACTGAGTTGTTTAATTAACATTTGTGTACTTAAAGCCGTAATGGCTTTGAAGGATTTTATTATAATCGACGTGTAATTATGTCCTTAAATCCTCGTCTTTTGTTGTATTAGGAAACCAAAAGATCTTTAGAAAATAATGCTTTGTTTGTTCATATTTTGTATGTTTTTGGATAACAATTTCATATTGCAAAGTCTCGTTCTTAATCTTATGGCAATTTGTGGGATGAAGGTTATTTACTCCCTGTTATTGGCTGGAGGATTTGGAAATGTAGAAATGATCTTATGTTTAATGGAAAGCAATGGGCTATTCTTGAAATTATTTCAAAAGCAAAATCAGACCATAAACTATGGATTGAAGCAACTTGTATGGAGGAAGAGCAAAGAATTAAACATAAGATGACAGCAAGGAATCCTAAAGCTACGGATAGGATTAATACAACTTCCTTAGCTGACATTTATAACAAGAATACTAATTACATTTGTTATGTAAATGGTTCCTGGATCTCCAAGAATGAAGAAGCAGGCATTGGTTAGATTCTTCTCGGCTATACAACCAGTCATCTCTCCAATGCATGATGAAGCAGAGGAGGCTCTTAAGATGGCAACTTCAGATTTAACAAGACTAGGATTTCACAATATACTTTTCTGTGGGAGACTCAAGTGACATATACGGGGTGCTCTCTACAGATCAGCTTCAACATTATGTAATCCAACTCTTACATCTTAATATAAAAACAGTTGACAAAAAAGTCTTTTTCCAGTTAACCGACATCGACATGGAATGTCAAATTTCATGAAATACCGGTTTACAAATCCCGGTCTAATCCTAATCATATAACACTAATCAATTTAAACTTTAAACACTCTTCTTAATTCGGCATGGTTATATAGTCAGTGTTTTTCCTCAGTAGTCCTCCTCTTCGTCGCTCTCTCCACCATGGATTCTGCAGTTACGACGGAGGAAGGATCGAGGTACGCCGATGATGAAGAAGATGAGGGCGACGTGTGCAGAATCTGCAGAAATCGAGGTGATGAAAACAATCCGCTTCTATATCCGTGCGTTTGCAGAGGGAGTATCAAGTTTGTTCATCAGGATTGTCTCCTTCAGTGGATTAATCCTAGAAATGCTCTTCAATGCGAGGTTCGGATTCCTTTTCGGAACTTTATGTTGAACTGAAATTTTAGGGTTTTAGCCTATTTTCCATAGATTCTTCTAAGATTAGTTTGAGAGTTTTGTTAAACGAATGGGACATTCCATACGATTTTGGTGTGAGCCTGGCATGAAATTGTTGAGATTTTCATGATTTGAATTCGTCTTGTCATGATTTGGGGTGATCAGTTTGATCATGTGGTGTATTTTCTCTGTAGTGAGCTTCATTTTACAGTTTAATCATGGTTCTTAAGTACTGGTTTTACGTTATTATTCGAGTTCATGAATGACATGGTTTCAGTAGAGTGAATGGAGCTTATTGTTGTTGACTTTTTCTCTGCAGGTTTGCAAGCATCCTTTTTCGTTCTCCCCAGTGTACGCTGAAAATGCTCCGAGAAGGCTCCCTTTCCACGAGTTTTTAGTTGGCATTGCGATGAAATCTTGCCATGTTCGACACTTGTTTCTGCGGTTGAGTTTTGTTCTTTCTGTCTGGCTTCTCGTTGTTCCTTTCGTCGCATTTTGGATATGGAGATTGGCTTTTGTGCGGAGTTTTGGTGATGCTCAGAGGTTGTTCTCAAGCCACAACTCCACCACAGCAATTCTCACCGATTGTTTGCTTGGGTTCTTACTATCAGCAAGCATCGTCTTCGTTTTCTTTGGAGAGCCTTTATTGAGGGATTTCCTTAGGTATTTGCGATTATTGGGGGGACAAGAAGAAAGAGAGGATGAAGGGCACAGAATTGGTGGTGCACAACACATTCCATTTGGTGAGCTTGTTGGAATGCAGGGTCCAGTGTATCATTTGGTTGAGAATGCCCTTATTGTAAGTTTATGTTGCTTTGTCTTTCTGGTGAATTTTTAATTCTATCTCCCCTTCTTGTCCACTTTTGCCCCCTTGTTAAATCCTCATTATGTGCATAATTTTGCAGGTTCTGTCAAGCAATATGATTTTACCTGTTATGATCTTTGTTCCCTTCACATTAGGACGTGTTATATTGTATCATGTGTTGTGCCTTTTTGCTGCTGCTAGAGATCCTTCTGTGACCGCCACAATGCCTTTTGCAGATACTGGAGTATCATTGGCAATTTTAACTCCAAAAAATGAGCTGACTTCTGAGCGTCAAGAAAATGGGCTGCTTTGTCGGCTCTCAGGAATGATGAATGTTAATGGAAGTGATTTAAATGCAGCAAACCACACATTATCTCTTGCTACTGATCTCATGAAAGGTTTTTCTGCTTGGGCATCAAAGCTCTCTGATGTTACTACTTTAACTGTTGGGTACATGATAATAGTATTTCTGGTGTTTCTTTACCTTGGGATCATTGCACTGTTTCGATGTGCCAAGGGTGAGCCACTGAACGTTGGGAGGTTTTATGGTATATCTTCTATAGTTGAAGCTGTACCATCCCTCCTTAGGCAGTTCTTGGCAGCAAGGAGGCGGCTTATTATTATGATAAAATTTGCCTTTCTTTTGGTCATGGATCATGTGGGCTTCCCTCTGATGTATGGGTGGTGGCTAGATATTTGCACAGTTAGGATGTTTGGTAAAACAATACCCTGCAGAGTACAGTTTTTATCAATCTCTCCACTGACAAGCTCACTTGTTCACTGGGTTGTTGGAAATATATATGAGTGGCAAGCATTCAGCTTTGCAGGCCTTCTTCGAGAGGTACTGTGTTTTTTTCATGCTCATAATTTCATTCTAGAAACAGGGTTTTCCATTACTACCTGTTACTTATGTGCCAAATTGTAGGTTCTTCGCCCTGGAGTGTTGGATTTCCTTCCTGATCCTGCAGATCTTAATGTAATCCTAGAGTGGATTGATGATCCAATACACATTGATGTTCTGAAGACTCTGTTAGAAGCTGTAATGGAGGGGAGTTTGACTGTCCTGGTGGTATTTCTACCTGTCCAACTTGCGATTCGAATGGCTCCATCAATCTTTCCGCTTGACATATCGTAAGACCTATTGGCTAGGCTTTTTTCTTGCCGTTTTGGAGATTCTTGTTTGAGTAGGTCTTTCCTAACTTGTGCATTTGTGCAGTGTGTCTGACCCATTCACTGAGATTCCCATTGCCATGCTTATGTTTCAAACGTGCATACCTTTTATTATCGAGCATTTCAGACTTCGGTCTCTTCTATGCTGCTGGTTCACGGGCGTTGGAAGGGTGCTTAGTTTGACAAACTTCCTCTTGCCAAGACCAGATGACAACATTGTTCAAGACAATGGAAATGATGAACCAATAAGGCAGCACAGAGCACAAGTATTGCATGTTGCTGGACCTGACCGGGCCATGGCTGCACTCCCAGCAGCTGATGACCCTAACAGAAGTCCTCGTCGCAATGGGAATGCCGACACGGGTGAGGAATGTGAAGATTACGAAGAACAATCTGCTTCAGAGTAAGTTCGTACTTAAGATATAAGCATATAACTTGTTTTGATGCTTGGTATTCTTACATACTTGAAGTAAATAACAGGAATGGTCGCTTGGTATAGTTGACTAAGTGGTACATCAAGATTTTAATTAGGTCTCCCTCTGAAATGAATTTATTCTTTTAGCAGGTGCATCTTTGTGCTCCGGATAATCATACTTTTACTTGTTTCATGGGTTACTCTTCTTCTCTTCAATTCGGCATTGATAGTTGTACCAGTTTCGGTAGGGCGTGCTCTTTGTAATGCCATCCCACTTCTCCTGTTAACTCATAGCATCAAATGCAATGGTAATTTTAATTTTGATCGTCCACCTTTTTTTGCCAAGCGGTTATACACATTATTAACAGAATCTTATTAAACTGTAGACCTCAATGCTTTCGTAATTGGTGCATATGTCTGTTTGACTACCATATCTGGGGCCAGGTATGCAATCGAGCAAGTCAAGTCGAAGAGGACTTCTGTCTCGTCTAACAATATATGGAAATGGTGTGGAATTGTCCTCAAGAGCTCGGTGCTCTTAGCTATATGGGTAAGTTTTTTTTTCTGACCCAAAACATAAGTTTGCTTGCATTGATTTTACGATTTTTGAGATACTCCAAGTCTTAACTCTGTGATTTTGTTGTGAAACAGGTTATTATCATTCCGGTACTAATCGGACTACTCTTTAAACTTTTGGTGATTGTCCCGATGAGATTCCCTGTAGATGAAAGCCATGTCTTTCTCCTATATCAAGACTGGGCTCTTGGGCTCATCTTTTTGAAGATATGGACTAGATTGGTGAGTATTTTGATCCCTTTAGCAAATTGTTGGCTCGTAAAGATGTCTCGTCACTAAAAAAACTGACAACAATGAACAGGTTATGCTGGATTGCATGCTTCCCCTAGTGGGTGATAGCTGGAGAGCAAAGTTGAAGAGGGTCAAAGAAGACGGATTCTCAAGGCTTCAAGGATTATGGGTACTTAGAGAGATTGTATTCCCAATTTTAATGAAACTCCTAACAGCACTCTGCGTGCCTTATGTCCTTGCAAGAGGAGTGTTCCCAATGCTCGTATATCCTCTAGTTGTGAACTTGGCGGTCTACAGATTCGCTTGGATAGGTTGTCTCTCCTTCAGCCTCGTGTGCTTCTGTGCAAAGAGATGCATTGTCTGGTTAAGAAACCTTCACAATTCAATCCGGGATGATCGTTATCTCATTGGTCGGACACTCCTTAACTTTGGGGAAGCTGCTTTGGCTAACCAACAAAAATCTAAACCATAGCAGTAGGAGGCAGGGGGTGGTGTCATTTTGATAGGACGAGAGGGTGATGCTGTTACTAAAGACTTCGAGATAATGCTTTAATTGATGCGTAATTATAATCGTTAATCCTCTTTTTTGTGTATTAGAAGATCATTTGGATGTATAAAGTCTCATTCTCAAGTGCACGTAGGCCTCAAAAGCATGTACATTGGGAAAATGTCTATGGGGTAAATTAATTTTCTTAATGGTGAGAAATTCTTAGTAACACTTTTAAAACATCAAATTACACCTTACATATACTTAACTATATTAATTACTTACATTTATCTACACTAATCTATATCTTGTGAAGACACATCATCATCTAACTCAACATCCACATTATTTATATAATTAAATTTTTAATCTTTATTAATGAAAACTTAACTCTACACATTAACCACATATCATACTAGCTATAACATGATGATTAAAAGAATTTGAAAATTTATTACTCCGAACATAAATTATAAAATTGAAACTTATATAATTATATGAAATAATTCTTTTATATTAAGATATTGCTTATTTTATTTATATTACCTTCATTTATATTTTTCAAAATAAGTGTTGATTGTTTATTAATTCAAGATTTAATTTAAATATTAATTATATAAGATAAAAATACATGATGATTAAAAGATTGAAAAGTTACTACTCATATCATAAATCGTAAAACTAAAAATTCATACCATTAAATTTCATGAAATAGTAATAGCATTAATAATTTGTGTAGAGTAACACATTGCATACTTTATTTATATCAAATTAATATATATTTTTCAAAATATAACAAAACTCCAAAGATATCAAATAAGTTTCAATAATTAAAATTTCACATAACTCAACGATGCATGATCAACAACTCTGATATGTGCATAGGAAACAAAACAAAAAATATAATAATGTCAGTCAATCTGATATGTATTCATTAAGATATTTTTTCCATGTTTATTCTCCTCAGTTAAATGAAACAAAGTGGGAAGAGAACAAAATTTCAAAGCTCATGGTAGAAATATAACAAACAAAAATTGGGAGATGACTAGAGAGGCAATCGGTCTCTTGAAATCTCAGACGATATATATTTAAAACAAACAAATATAAATATGTGAAAAATGCAAAATTTGATCTTTAAAATATCTACACATATCAGTATGATTAGAAACTATTTCACATTATCATTTTAATCTATATAACATATTAGACTCCATATTTAAAAATAATTAATCATCTTAACCAACATCAATTATAAAACTACTATTTTAAGCAATATTAATATCAATAAATATAACAATTAAAATGAAAACTAAAGAAAAGTCATAATCGCACACTAAAATGGTGATTAAAAATCTTGGTAGAATTACGTTGGGGTAGATATAGACATATAGTTATGGAGATTTTTAATGTATTAATTTTACGGTCATGCAATACACTGTCAAATAGTATATCACATAAATCGCAAAAAATATGTATCATAGACATTTTAAAACAACATGAAATTTTGTTTTCCAAACATATACTACAATTACAAAGATATTTATGGAACATCGTTATTCCCGAAAACGAAACGAAAGGGAAAAAATTAATAGACTCCGCTGGTTGCACGGATCAACCACTAGAATGATTAAATGAATTTGAAAATTCATTACTCTTATTATACCACACTAAAATTACAAATATTTGCATATTAATCTGAAACTCATACCACTATAACTTCATGAAATAATAATTTCTTAAAGAGAAATTACCTAGAATAACACATAATTATATCAAAACTACTAGAATAACATACTCAAGGTGGAATATACTAGAATGACACAAATGTTTTGCCAAAAGACATAATACCCCTTTTTGAATATAATAATTACAAATGTGTCATTTTGACTAGAATAGCACAAATGTTTTGCCAAAAGACATAATTTTGATGTTTTAATAATATAAATAATTAATTTAAAACTCCAAAAATATGTCTACTATTTATTTTTTTAATCTAATAATTATAGTTATATATATATATATATATATATATGAATCTCGATTTTCTCCGTTAAATTGACAACATGNTAATCTAATAATTATAGTTATATATATATATATATATATATATGAATCTCGATTTTCTCCGTTAAATTGACAACATGCATCATCGATTCATTT
>OVAP01006072.1:0-12233 GCA_900406295.1 Aurinia saxatilis
CTTTACCAACTAATCTTGTAGTCATAATTTCGCTGTTTTCTTGTAGTGTCTTAAATCAGTTCCAACAATTTATTGGCACTCTCATGCACAATAAATTCCCTATAATCTTATACTCTAGATGGTCAACCTAAAGCAAAACATTAAGAACAACCTAAGAGAAGANGAGAAGAGTTAAATCTATGGCACATAATTTAAGCTATTGGTAACAGAAAATAATCAAGGTCTAAGAACCCTAAACCTAACTAACAAACTACTCAAACATAACTAAGCAGTTCGTCATGCAAATCAATAGAACAATAAATAGAATAATACTCTATAGAAATTAAAAAGAGGGTTTAGAGAATTCTTCTCCCTTACAAAACTCTAAAGAATATGAATATTGTATGAGCCTAAACAATGGCTGTAGAAAAATATATATAAGGTTTAGGACGAATTTTAGGTTTAAGAAATTAGGATAAAAATAGGGATAAATCTTGGTCTTGAATTTATGGAAAGTTTAGTGAATATCCGACGAGTGTCGATCGACACCAGGGTGGTGTCGATCGACACTCCCTTCAGCAATTTTCATTTTTCTTCGTTTCCTTTTTCGTTGCTCCAAGCTTATTCCATTTTTTCTCCATAAATCTTCTAGATCCTTCCAAAGCTCTAAAACTCGTCCATGCACCTAAAAGGACTCTTTTGGACTCTAATAATACTAATATAGACTCTAAAATAAATATAAGTATAGGTTTATTGTGAAAAAAAAAACGGTTAAATATGAGCTATATCAGTGACATCAGCCTTGTTTCAAAGAAACCTCACACTGCCTTTCTTACCTCATCACCCAATACATCCCAATATCTTTGAAAGAAAAAACCAGTCATGCCATCGATACCCGAAGCACTTGAGGCATTTACTGAAAAAACAGCCTCCTTAATTTCCTTATTCGTTACCATCTTTGTCAAGACACGGTTCATATGAATGTTCACTCTTGGTCGAAACCCAGCAAAAATCTCCTCAAAATGTGAAGGCTTCGTTGAAGCAAAAGGCTGTCTGAAGTAAGAAAGAGTAACCTCCGCATTTTCCCCTCGGTTTTGTGTTCAATACCTTGATCATCAATCAATAAATGTAGAGCGTTTCTAATTCGTGTACTCTTAACGGACAAGTGAAAGAACTTAGAGTTCTTATCCCCCTCTTTGACCCATTTCTCGCGACTCTTTTATTTCCAAAACATTTCTTCTCTTCTAAGTTCTTGAGCAATTTTTGTCTTTAAAAAGGTCATGTGGCAACAATCAGGAGCTAGTAGTTGTTCCTCTTCATCCGATTCTCGCCGCAGTTGTTGGATGAATTCCTTAGATGAGCCAAAGACCTCTCTGCACCATATACTGATTTTATTACGGCATCTAGATTCTAGATATTCTATCCATCACTGAGGCAGAATGAGGATAAGACCTATTAGACCATTCATGTTCAACCACATCCCTGAAAGAGTGATCTTCGGCCCACCTTTTGTCAAAACGGAATTGTCTCCGTTTCAGTTCATAATAGAATTTTTATGAATTTTTTTATAATAGAATTTCAACAAATAAAAAAAATGGACCTAGCAAAGCAATACCGCTAGAGATGTTCCATCATTAGCTTTAAATCAAGGAGATTCACACAAAGCCTTATAAGGGATGATTATAAAGGATGGGTTACCTTTCAGGTTTGTGGAGAAAGAATCTTTTTGTGAATACATGAGTATTGTTCAATCTCACTCTGATATCCCTTCTCGTAGATTAATAACTAGGGTCTACAGAGTTTAATTTTTATCGAAAAGAGAAAGCTCGAGAAGGTGTTTAACATGCACAAAGGTATTGTTTTTCTCACAACAAATACTTGAACTTCCGTGAAAAACTTCAACTATATTTAAAAAAAATAACACATTTCATTGATGACAGATGGAACATACATAATAAAAAACATAAACTTTTGTTAAATTCAGAGTCATAAGGGTGAAATAATCGAGAAGATACTTAAGAAATGCTCAGTGTATTGGGGAATCAACAAGGTTTTCAAGAATGCAAGTGCAAATGGTGTAGCTATGAGACTCTTGAGAAGAATACTTAAGTCATGGGGTACATGTGTCCTTGATGGTGAATTTCTTCACATGAGATGTGGTGTTTAGATCTTAAATTTATTGTTAAAATGTTTTACAAGATATGAATTCTACTATTTTTCGAATTTTGTACTGATGTTCGCTACATAAGATCCTCTCCGGCTATAATTTTGAAGTATAAGGAATGTCTTCTTCATAAAAAACATTTCCACTACATATGGTCTTACGTTAGATGTTTTAGACAAGACGAAATTCCACCTACTTGGTGTTGGAACTTTTGTAAAGCTTAAGAAGTGATGCATCATGATATTTGGATAATTTCCAAATATCTAGATAATTTCCTTATCATTTATTTAATTATTATAATTTCCTTTTATTATTTTAGGCCTCCTTAGGCATATTGTATTATTCGATTGATTGATGTCTAAAATTAAGAGCTTTGGAAAAAAAGAGTATTCTCTATTCTTTGTTTTCGGTAGATCCTGCGAGATCTCAACAAGTTCAAGAAGGCTTGTTTATTCGAGGATTCTCAGACTAAACGAATAACCTTGCATCTATCTAGCTTCCGCTACGTCAAGAAACGCTTTAATATGCTGGAACTGGAAGATTAAAAATACATGGAAAAATTAATAAACGTAAGAGGTGCACCCACTTATTATGAGTGGACATATACATAATCTCGATTTTGTAAATATATTTAAGTTCTTTTATGATGACACTTAGAAGGTTCCTTCAACATGTTATGTCATGGAAAATGCTTATATGAAGGAGATTTTTGGTGTGGTGTTTTGATTCGGAAAATCAAGTTAAGCAAAGTTAAGCAAGGGAATGCTAATCTGAAGGCAATGAATGGTAAAATGAAATTGAAGTTTGATCAATATTGGAGAGAAAACATGAACTTTATGATATTTATTGCATCTATTGTTGATCCTCGGTATAAGATGACGTATGAGACTTGGTTGATTCGTGAAAGTTATGTTGGTATCATTGTTGAGGGCATGACTGAAAGTATTCACATTTTCCTTGAGAGTGTATTTAATGTCTATGAGAGGTGTGCTTCCATTAGCCAAGAGCCAAAAGGAACTAATAACTCGAAAGAAATGGGCGTGGAAAAGATTAAAGCGGCTTATGTTTTTAAATCAAAATTTGAGTGCTATCTGGATTATGCGTGCGTTTCTAGGTATAATCCAAAATTTAATATATAGTTGTGGTGAAAGCATGCAAGTTCAAATTATAAGATTTTTTCCTTAATGGCAAAGGATATTTTGGGGACACCCGTTTCCACTGTGCATCTGAATCGCTTTTAGTATACACGCTCGTATTCTGGATCCTTTTATGATTCCTCTCAAACCAATGCTAGTGGAAGCACTCATTTGTACTCAGTATTGGATTCAACATAATTAGCAACAAGTTTCCTCAGAGGAGAATTCCATTGAAGAGCCTGCTACTCTAGACGATGGTAGATCCTCTGAATATTTAAAATTTTCTTATGAATGTTTACATTTATTTATCAACTAACAATTTATTATGATTTGTAGAGTTTACAAATATATTCCAAGAGTCTTTTTTTCTTGGGAGATGAATAAAAATTTGGCTAGGTAAAGTGTGTTAGTATTAATTAGATATAAAGCTCGAAGTTTGTGAAACTTCTTTATGTTCGTTTGTGTATTTGTACTATGCAAGTAAAACGTTTATGTTTTTAATTCTTTTACATAAGCTTCATATCTTTTTTTTCCTTTTAAAACTTAAGCTTCACATTTGTTTTGTTTTAAAGGTTTACGTAATTAAATATGATGAAAAAGATATCCTATGAAAGAATAGTCTCACAACAAAGACCCTTTTGTATGATCGGGTACAATTTCCATTTGATTTCTCCCTTATAGCCGTTACATGAATTCGCGCAAGTGTGTCCACCCCTCCTGATGCAGCGTGCACCTCAAGCTTCGTGAACCACAAGCTTTCCTTTTTACGTTTTAGTTTGGTTTTTGGCAATGTGCCTCTTTCATGATTTCCTTTAAATCCGGCTTTCCTTTTTTTATTATTTAAGGGTTATATCCACCCTATATAAACAATCAAACCTAGGGTTTGTAAGGTTACGTCTTATTGAATTTTATTAAAGAAGCTTTTGCTTGCCTCTGTTCTTGCTCTCGGTAGATTGAGATCTCCACGAATCCAAGACTTGTGTGTTTCTTTTGGGAATTCTTAGACTAAACAACAGAAACCACAACCCCTTTATACTTGTTCCTCAAGTCCATAGCTTGAGTTACATCAGTTGGTATCCGATTCCAGCAGTTTTAAGTCTTCAATTAAAACTCATTCCATTCACTAGCATATCATGGTTCCTCGCAAGACTGCTCAAGAAAAACAGCGTGAAGAACTCCACAAGATGTTGGAGACGTTTACAGTCAACATCCAGGAAGCTTTCCGTATCGCCATACAAACCGCTTTAACCACCGTGTTACAACACTAGCCGGACCAACCTCACGGTGACCAGCAGCAACGAAACCCTCCCTTTGACATCAATGATGATGTTGGTGATGACGACAGCGAGGAGGAGGAGATCGTGGACAATCTCTTTGCTGTTCCACTTTAGGAGCATTGGGGTCCCAATCCAGGGCATGGTCAAGAATGTCGTGTGATTCGCCACGAGGAGAATCAAGCCCGGCAGCAAGCTGCTCATTGGAAATCCGGTTTTAAACTCGAGATTCCGGAGTTTGCAGATTCCCTCAATCCCGAAGACTTCATTGATTGGCTTAACATGGTTGAAGAGATCCTCGACTTCAAGCAAGTCCCGGATGAGATGCGTCTGTGGTTTGTGGCTACCCGATTTAAAAGTATGTCTATGGCATGGTGGCAATCACTTAAAGAGACACGTCGATGATCGGGTAAAGAGAAGATTGCGTCTTGGGAACGAATGAAGAAGTATATGCGACAGAACAATCGTTCAGTTGAGGATTACACGATGGATTTTTTCCAGATGATCTCTCGGACTACAGTGGCAGAAACAGAGGATCAATTGGTTTTGAGCTTTATCGGTGGACTTCATCAACAATTGCAGGTCACATTACAATAGTTCAACCCGGCGTCCGTCTCTGAAGCACATCAACGAGCTTTGGCTATGGAAAGCCAGTTGAGTTCCTCGTGGCCGTCTTCCTCATCTCTTGGTCATTTTCAACAACAGTCCGGGACTATTTCTAGCTCTTCGCTTGAGTTTCCATCGAAAACAAGGGACACTCGGGCTTCGAATACAAACCAGAGTGCACCAGCTGAAACAATTGCTTCCTCCCGACCAGCCAGACTCGGAGCCTTGATCTGTTTTAGTTGTGGCGATAATGGACATCGCCAAACGGCCTGTCCTAACCAAACTCATCGTGGCTTAGTAGCACAAGATACTGCCGAGCTTGATGCTGAACCAAAATTTGATGAGTACCTTTCGGACAACGAAGGAGATGTCATACCCAGAGATTTTGGTACTTATCTTGTTATCCGCAGAAGTTGTCTTGCTCCGCGAGGTCTCACAGAGTCGTGGTTGCGCACCTCTCTGTTCCGTTCGACTTGTATGATCAAAGGGAAGATTTGCAGAGTCATCATTGATTCTGGCAGTTGTGCCAATGTGGTCTCGGAACAGGTTGTTCTCAAGTTGGGTATCAAAACAGAAGCTCAGCCTTCACCTTATCAACTCGCGTGGCTCAACCAAGGCGTGGAGGTGTGTGTTTCGACGCAAGCGTTGGTCCTGTTTTCCATTGGCGTATATCATGATGAAGTTAGATGTGATATTGTCCCCATGGATGCTTTTCATCTTCTTTTGGGACGGCTGTGGCAGTTCGATCGTGACACCGTGCATAAAGGTCGCGCTAATACCTACAGTTTTATGCAGGGAGACCATTCAATAACTTTGCTTCCGTCCAAAGACAAACTGGAGACCTCGACACTAGTTCCAGCCAGTTGTGCTACCAATGTGGCGTCTCGTGTGACTCCACCTTTATTAATCTTACCAAAAGCAGATTTTGGAAAACAGTTGGAGCATGTCGATGTATTGTGGGCTTTGGTTGCATCCTCCGGTCGCCGTCTTCATCGTCTTCACTCATTATACATGCTGAATTCTCGAGCATTCTTAGGGAATTTCAGGATGTCTTTCCGGACAGTTTACCGCAGGAGTTACCGCCTCTTCGGGACATTCAACATCATATTGATCTGGTTCCTATTGCTATACTACCCAATCGTCCCCACTATCGCATGAGTCCTCCAGAGCATGATGAGCTACGTCGCCAAGTCGAAGATCTTCTTCAGAAAGGTCATGTTCGAGAGAGTCTCAGTCCGACCGCAGTCCCTGCTTTGTTAATTCCAAAGAAGGATGGTTCATGGAGAATGTGTGTTGACAGCCGTGCTATTAACAAAATTACGGTGCGTTATCGTTTTCCGATTCCTCGTTTATATGATCTTTTTTATCAGATTGGTCCTGCCTCCAGCTTTACCAAGCTGGATTTAAAAAGTGGCTATCATCAAATACGTATTCGTCCTGGAGATGAATGGAAAACGGCTTTTAAGACGCGAGAAGGTATTTTCGAATGGATGGTAATGCCTTTTGGGCTGTCCAATTCACCTAGCACATTTATGCGAGTAATGAATCAGGCTTTACGTCCTTTTATCGGTAAGTTTGTTGTTGTCTACTTTGATGACATTCTTATCTTTAGCTCGGACTTAGCCAGTCACTTGGAGCATTTACGGGATGTACTCTTAGTCCTACGACGTGATCAGCTATATGCCGCTCGGCATAAATGTATATTTGGAGCTTCTTAAGTCCTTTTTCTCGGTTGTATCATTTTCTGATAAAGGGCTCCAAGTCGATCCTAGCAAAGTTGAGGCTATCAAATCTTGGCCAAGTCCTCAGTCGATCACGGAGGTTCGTAGCTTTCATGGTCTGACGTCATTTTATAGGCGGTTTGTTCATCACTTCAGTGACATCACGGCGCCATTAACAGATTGTATAAAGGGTTCGTCTTTTCAATGGACACCAGCGGCTCATCAAGCATTTGAAACTATCAAACAGCGGTTAGTCTCGGCTCAAATACTTGCTCTTCCTGATTTTTCAAAAGTTTTTGAGTTACATTGTGATGCATGCAAGTTGGGTGTTGGTGCGGTCTTAAGCCAACATGGTTGGCCGGTTGCATTTTTTAGTGAGAAAATAGTTGGTTCCCGTGCTCGTTACAGTACCTACAACATGGAGTTCTATGATATTGTTCAAGCAATCAAGCATTAGCGTCATTATCTCTTTCACCAAGAGTTTATTCTTTATACCGATCATGATGCGTTAAAACACTTGGGTAGTCAAAAGAAAATATATTCTCGTCATGCTTCGTGGATTGCCTTCTTGCAATAGTTTACATTCGTCATCAAACACCAGTCCGGTCACACTAATAAATTTGCTGATGCTTTGAGTCGACGGCAAGCTCTCCTTACTACCATGAACGTGTCGGTTCCACGTTTTGCTGTTTTCGTTGAGCTTTATCCTCATGATCCATTTTTTGGTCCCATTTGGTTCGAATTGCAAAAGGTCGACATTGCTGTATATTTGCTTCAAGATGATACTCTCTTTCGCGACAATCATCTTTGTGTGCCAGAGTGTAGCTAGTGGTTGAAGATTATTCAGGAGTTGCATTATGAAGGTCATGTTGGGCGGGATAGGACTGTTTAATTGGTCGCTGCGAATTATTTTTGGCCATCCCTACATCGTGATGTGGCTCGGTTTGTTGAGAGATGTGTTGTTTGTCATCTGTCTAAGGGACACGCTAGTAATAGTGGTCTTTACATGCCTCTACCGATCCCGACTCAACCATGGACGGATATTAGTATGGATTTTGTGTTGGGTCTTCCTCGGACACATCGAGGACATGATTCTATTTTTTGTCATAGTGGATCGTTTTTCAAAGATGGCACATTTTATTCCGTGTCGGAAGACGACTGATGCGTTTCAAGTAGCCCAATTATTTTTTTGCGATATTTATCGCATTAATGGACTCCCTCTGTCGATAGTATCGGACCGTGACTCACGGTTTCTAAGCCATTTTTGGCGCTCGTTGTGCGACTTCTTCGTACGAGCCTAGACATGAGTTCGGCTTATCATCCCCAGTCTGATGGCCAGACAGAAGTGACTAATCACTCGTTAGGGGACATGCTACGCTCTTTGGTTGGTGAGAATATTAGGTCATGGGACACTATTTTGTGCAAAGCGGAGTTTGCTCATAATCATGCGGTTAACTGGAGTACGGCTTTCAGTCCATTTAAAGTGGTGTATGTTAGGTACCTCGTGGCTCTGTCGACTTAACTGTGACCCCGGATGCTACAAGAGATCATGGACAACCTGTAGATTTTGTTGCTGACCTCACGTTCATCCACACGCAGGTACATGATAATTTACAAGTTGCTTCGGCCAAATATAAAGCTGCCGCTGATCATCATCGCAGAGACGTTCAGTTTAAGGTTGGAGATCAGGTGTGGGTGGTTTTGACTAAAGATAGGTTCCCTCCCCGAGAATACAACAAATTAAAAGTTCGTAAGTTTGGTCCTTTGCCTGTTGTGGAGAAGATAAATGCTAATGCGTATATACTTCAATTTCCATCGCACATCCGTTTGTCGAACGTGTCTAATGTTAAGCATCTAAGTCCGTATGTCGAACAAGATGAAGTGGCAGATTCGAGGGCGAATCTTTCCAACCCCGGGTGATCTGATGCAGCGTGCACCTCAAGCTTCGTGAACCACAAGCTTTACTTTTTACGTTTTGGTCTGGTTTTGGTAATGTGCCTCTTTCATAATTTCCTTTAACTTTGGCTTTCCTTTTCTTATTATTTAAGGGTTTTATCCACCCTATATAAAAAATTGAACTTAGGGTTTGTTAGGTTAGGTCTAATTGAATTTTATTATAGAAGCTTTTGCTTGCCTCTGTTTTTGCTCTCGGTAGATTGAGATCTCAACGAGTCCAAGACTTGTGTATTTCTTTTGGGAATTCTTAGACTAAACAACTGAAACCAGAACCCCTTTATCCTTGTTCCTCAAGTCCATAGCTTGAGTTACATCCCCCCCCCCCCCTAAACAGACTTGACAAGGAAGTCATTCTCGTTAACAAACACAACCCTATCATCCATATCTATACAAGACTTGAGTAGGTGGGTCGAGGCCCGACAAGGTACCCACTACTATTATAAGATACCCTCCCAAAAAGGAAAAAGATGTGTTTGTCAGGTTCGGTTCTTCTTAGTTGGATTGGGTGGGTTCGACCAGAAATGTTATGCTTACACAATATTATCCCTGTTTCCGGAAGCTTCACGGGGACCATTTTACGACCACGGACGACCTGATGGGTGTTTAGTTTTCGCCCAAAATATTTCCTGCAAGCGCACAGGTCTCGCAGTAGTACTTATGGATCGTATCCACAGAAAGCAGAGTCACACAGTAACACGTCCAACTTCACTCGAGCTAAGCAGCAAAATGAAATGGGTTTTTGGGTAACGATTTGATCAGTTGATACGGCCGATCAAATCGTTATACCTGAAATTATACCTGAAATTGCTGAAATTATACCTGAAATTGTTGAAGCACATGTCGGTCGATTGCAGATTTTGCGGTCGATCAATCAATACCTGAAATTGCTAAAACAAAATAAATGTGAGAAAATTCAATATTAAAAAGCGTTATGAAGACAGGTAATGCATCAGAGGATCACGGTTTGAATTATTCACGGCAGTAATGATATAATTCCTAGTTTAGGCTATATAGTTGATTTCACTAATAATTAACTATCCTTATGGTCAGGCTTAGTTAGTCTAGTTCAATTGGTATTCGAGTTAACTCTAACATATATCATTTCAGAAAGAGAACCTATGGGCGGATCAACCAATCAATTTAGACATTAAGTTCAAGAAATCAAATCCTACTAAACTATATATATAGTAAAACTTCACTATCAAGTTCTGGATCTCTTACTCTAGGTGGTGTACTAGTAGCAGATTTATCCTATCATTTGAATTAAGTACTGATATGAAAGCAAGACTATAAACTACTCATTACATAATCCTATTGCCTATCAACCAAACTATGATTCATCATAGCAAAACCTTATTTCTAACTAAAAGACTACTCAGACATAGTAAAAGTAGACATAAACATAATGAAAATTGCTTGTATTAAAAAGGGTTCAGGATAACTTCTTTGGAAATGCAGAGATTACAGACTTCTTCCTTGAAGCAATGATCAAAATAAATGAGAACAAAGAAATTGATAAAAGCTGAGAAACTATAAGCCTGGATGCCTAGAAGCTTTAGAGAAATTTCTGATGATTCTCTCGGCCTTCATTCTTCTGTATTTATAGGGGAGAGGGTCGAGTAAAGGGTCGAGAATAATCAGGAGGAAGATTTGGATAGGAATCCAAATATTTGTGATTATCTTCAGTTGATCGATCGGTCGTAGCTATCATGACCGATCGACCGTGATCTTTCAACGCGTTTCTGAAGATTCAATATCTCCTTAGTTTATATTCAACGTAAACAAATATCTCCCCAAATGCAATGGTATATATCTGAATTTATTTTGGAACCTTCTTGACAAAATGAGCTTCGATCGATCGGTGGGCCTCTGGTCTGATCGATTGGGCCTTCATGTCTTGTGGGCTTCTGGATACTCCTTTAGTAATTTAGGTTTAACTTCTTACTCCTGACGAATATTGACACGATTCGAAGCCCATGTGAAAGCTAACTGACTTCTCTTGATTGTCCTGACGCCTCACTTCATTCGAAAATGAACACCTCCTTCATCCGAGTCTAGACTTCTGATGTTGATTTGCTGGATTTGGTAGAAAATGCCCCTTTGTAACCTAAAAGGCATACACTTTGCAAACAGAAAAATGGAAATCCAGTAGTTTATGTTTCAAATTAAATAGTTTCTATGATAAAAACACCAAAAAATCATATCGAAAAGCGGTAAAATATCATCACTATCAAATCCTCCAGACTAAGCTTTGTTCGTCCTTGAACAAACACATCCTAAGAAGGGAAATAAGTTTAAAAAGTTAGGAACTCGCTTACTTATACCACAACTTACCACAAGTTCTCGTCTCATACTTCCACCACAACTTTCCCAACTGGTCCAACATGAATCTCAACCTGCAAATACCCTAAAGGTACCGATATTCTGACTCTCTACATTCATTTATTTTCGTGAGCTTTCTTACTGGAAAATATCAGCTAGGTAAAATATGTTAGGTGTGTAATGAGAGGGGGCTAATATTTAGAGGTGATGCTAGTGTGTTTAGGGTTTACCGTACTTAAGAGAAATGCAATATGTTTGCAATAAAACAAGAGAGATCGGACCGCTTGATGGCACAGTTTCCCAATCACTCTCTCCTTAGCTCGGCTTGTTCCTCCCCCAGACTTAGATTCTTCAGGGAATCTAAAGTCTTCTTAAATCTCTTTGTACTCCTTTAAACGTTTTCCACCTTTCTTCATTTTGATCCCTGATTTCCCTGGCATTTTTGCTACAAGTATGGATCATAAATCTTCTACATTATTNTTTTTTTTTTTTTTTACAATGAAGGTTTCACCATCAGGAACAAGGCACAAATTTTACCTTAATTTTGATATAATGTTACAAGGGAAATCAGTCTTGACACCTTTTCTTTGAATCTCCATGCATGTATTAAGAGCGTAGCATGCTCTTCGTCAGTCTTCATGAGTGATTGGCTGCGTAGGTCTCATCTCTCCGGCCGTTTTACACATACTGCAAGAAAAAAAAAAGATTGTATGGGGTTTGAAAAGAGGTTAGGTTTATGGGTGTGGAGCAACTTAAGATAAGTTGACCATTCAGGATCAGCAAGAGAGTGGTAAAGTGGAGAAGAAGTCCTGAATGGATTTGTTTTCCCTAGTCTAATACCTCCAACAAGAAAGTTCTAAATTCCTGTTTATGTTCAAATAAAATAGAGTCAGAAATCAGAATTATTAAATTACGTGCAAACCAAGATGTGCTGGGGAAGCTTGAGTATGGGGTTTCTGAGATAATTGCCTCGGGGCAGTCTTGTAAAAATGGTCACTAGACTGTTGTTCCAGTTGTGAGTAAAGTCCTTGTTCCAGACCTGGATTGACTCAATAAAATGCTTTTGACTCGATAA
>OVAP01006073.1:0-12230 GCA_900406295.1 Aurinia saxatilis
ACATCATTAGTGCAGACTTTAACACACCACCATTAGTGTGCATTAGTATAATACGAATGAGCAACGAGCCACGAGCACACGCGCGTGCGTGCGTTGCGTGCGTGTGTAGTTCTTCATCCTCTCTTTTTCCAAACTTTAGATGTAGGACATTTTTCCACTTAAGCTTATAAGTTTAATGAATCATTTTCATTTACTTATGGGTTAAGACCCATTTCTTATTCACACCCATATTTTATTAAAGCCCAATTAGCACTTTAATAAAATAATCTCCAACAATACACTCAGTAGCATTCTCGTAATCATTCTTAGTCACATCGCAACTTCCACGACAGAACTTGTTGCCCCATCTTCCGAACCACGAGTGACCAGATGCCACTCCACATAACAAAAAGAAGATCCACAGATCTCTTCTTAGACAAATCCTAAACCTTGATCATCCTGCAAGAACACGTTCTTTCAATCTGCAACCATGAAAAAGATGCTCTTCTAATCTACAAGAACACATTCTTCCATTCCATTAACGCAGATCACATGGTTAAACTCATTACTGTGAATCAATCCATATACAAGATGAGTTTGTAGATCAAAAGCATCCTCTTCTAATGTCATGTTCCACCACTAATAAAGTGATGCTTCCTCTTTGAAACCAAAAACACATAGTCATCTAAACATCTGAATATCAAATCAAAGATCTCGACGTTAAGTTTCCTTGAAAGGAAGAATCAACACGATCTGATATCTGTTCAGAAAGATATTTACGTTTTTGTTCAGCATCTCCAATCTGGCTAAATTTACTTCGTTTAAACTAGGTGATTTTTCGTGGGCTTGCACAGGATAATATGTAATATCAATTTAATTTCAATTTATTAGAAAGGAAGGTATTATCGAAAAAGATGAAAACCTCATAATTCATATTATTTTTCTATTTCGTCATTAGTTTATGGTGTCATAAGCAATTATTACTAATGTATTTATCCTAATTTTGTTTTGTTATACACGACATTATATTCTAGTTTAAGATTTAAAACTAAAAAATACAATGTGCTATCATAAACGTTTTCAATAAAATATATCTATATATTAGTTCTCATAATATATAAATTGCTTTAATTTAGGCTACATAAATCAAAATTCAATTATGTAAAACAAAATATGGTCACAAAGAATCACATTATACCCTAATTTGGGATTTATAAATCCAAACCGAAACATGTACAATATGATTCTTATTATATATTTTTTACGTGACACTATACCCTAATTTGGGAATTATAAACCCAAAAAAAAAATGTACAATATGTTTAGTGTTATAAAATTTTATTTTTTACTTGGCACTATACCCTAATTTGAGATTTATAAACTCAAACCAGAAAATGTACAATATATTAATTGTTATATAATTTCTTTTGCTATGTGGCACTATACCGTAATTTGGGATTTATAAAAACCGAAAAATGTACAGTATGTTTAATGTTATAAAATGTACTTTTTTACATGGCACTATACCCTAATTTTGAATTTCTAAACCCAAACAAAAAAATGTACAATATGTTTAATGTTATAAAATTTATTTTGTTATGTGGCGTTATACCCTGATTTGGGATTTATAAACTCAAACCGAAAAATGTACAATATGTTTAGTGTTATAAAATTTACTTTTTTACATGGCAGTATACCCTAATTTTTTATTTATGAACCCAAACCGGAAAATGTACAGTATGTTGATTATTATAAAATTTATATTGTTACGTGGCACTATACCCTAATTTGGGATTTATAAACCAAAGAAAAAAATTTATCCTAATTTATTTATATTATACCCCAAAATTAGGTATAGTATAAATAAATTAGTGGCCTACTGTCACATTTTCAGGTTTGAGTTTATAAATCCCAAATTAGCTTATAGTGCCACGTAAAAAAGTAAATTTTATAACACTAAGCATATTGTACATGTTTTATTTGGGTTTATAAATCTCAAATTAGGGTATAGTGCCACATAAAAAAATATTATAATAAGAAACACACTGAACATTTTTCGGTTTGAGTTTTTAAATCCCAAATTAGGGTATAATGTCACGTAAAAAAAAATATAATAAAAATCATACTGTACATGTTTCGGTTTGGGTTTATAAATCCCAAATTAGGGTATAATGTGATTCTTTTGTGACCATATTTTGTTTTACATAATTCAATTTTGATTTATATAGCCCAAATTAAAGTAATTTATATATTATGAAAACTAATATATAGATATATTTTATTGAAAACGTTTATGATAAGCACATTTTATTTTTTTAGTTTTAAATCTTAAATTAGAATATAATGTCGTGTATAACAAAACAAAATTAGAATAAATACATTAGTGATAATTTCTTATGACACTATAAACTAATGACGAAATAGAAAGATAGTATGAATTATGAGTTTTTCATCTTTTTCAAAAATACGTTTCTTTCTAATAAATTGAAATTAAATTGATATTACATATTATCCCGCGCAAGCGCGCAGAAAGTCACCTAATAATATGTGATGCCGATATATTATGTTGTGGATTAATTCATTATGGATTATACATCATACATTATTGTTTACACGTAAAACAGTAGTATCAGGTGGGGAAAAGATAGAGGAGATAATGAAGGCAAATCTCATGTAATATTTACGAAAATAATAGACCCTATTTGGGATTTATAAACCCTAACTGAAAATATACATTGTGTTTATTGTTATATAATAAATGTTTTTTAAATTAAAAAATCTCTAACTATTATATAAGGGAATTAAAAAAGAAAACCTCTATTAAAAAGGAAAAAAAAAGTTTTTTTAATAGAATGTTTCTTTTGTTTAAAAGAATTTGTTTTTTTGTAAACTAATTTTTTTCTTTTTATTTTTGTAAAGATTTTCCTCATGTAATATTTACAAAAATAATGGGTCCAATTAAAAATAATGGGTAATATGTTAAAAAAATAGAAATAATTAAGTGCAAAAATTAAACGAACAATAAATATACATGTGTCATATTTTAAAGTTATTTTTGGCAATATAGCTCGAGCAATGCCACATAACATTTTGGCTTCTCAAATGTATAATAGATATTTGTTTTCTCAGTATTAATAATTAAACTAATAAGATTTGATTACTCAAATCGGAGTATAATATTTTTATTTTTTCTTTGCCAGACATGTGGAATACAATATTTATGTAAGCAAAATTTATTTATTACATAAAAAAATTTTCTTAAAAAAGAAAAATTATGAAATCAGTTGAAAATATAACAATGAATGCAAATTTATTACTACAATTTGATGCAACTTAATCATTTACAACCAGTGACAAAAAATACAAATTTATTTGTATTTACGACTAAATTTTAAAGATAAAAGGAAAATAATCATAAATTTATTTTATACAAAACTCAAAGTGGTTCGATATGTTATACCATGTAGAAATTTATAATTTAATTATATTTTGTCATGTGGCTAATTAAAGCGTAAATTTTTAATCTTATATATATAAAGTGCTCTTTTAATCCACTTTGACCAAATTAAAACCATGGAAGAATTTAATGTGTTTGACATGCATTCACTCACTTTTTTGTTTTGTGTTCATAAGATGTTATAAAATATATTAGAAAAATGACAGTTCTCATATGTTTTTATTAAAAAAACTTTAAAACTGTAGTAGAAAAGAATAAAACATATAAATTACACATTTTCATTTAATATATCATAAGATCATTTGATATTAATTGTTTACTTTAAAATTTATGTTATACATTAAATCACTAAATAGAACAATTTAGTGAAAGTAATAAAATGGAATTTAATAATTATGAATTTAAATAAAATGAGTGGACACATGTCACAATTCTAAATGATTATGGGGCAGCTTTTCAGAGTTGTTCTAGAAAGTATTTTCTAAATTATTATATCAATTTAGTGAAAATAATAAAATTGAATTTAATAATTATGAATTTAAATAAAGTGAGTGGACACATGTCACAGTTCTAGATGATTATGAGGCAGCTTTTCAGAGCTGTTCTAGAAAGTGTTTTCTAAAATATTCTATAAGATACCGATGGTTTAATGTATTTGTTTATGTAAGTTATGTTAAAGCGATTTTAATTACTTTGTATGAATCTTATATATAATAGCAGAGTTTTCTCTCATCTTAAGCTATCCACATCAGCAAAACTCCTCCTAAACTATCCATATCATCACATGTATTTAAATATTTATTTAGATTGACATTTAGTTACATATATTAAAATAACTTAAAAACAATAAAATAAATATAATATAGATAATATAATTCAATAATTTGGTAAGAACTGAGTTTTTAAATAAAGTTTTAGAATACTCGGCTATATCCCTTATTCTTTATTTGTGAACGCAATTAAGTGAAAAAATTCTAGGTGTCGCACTTACATCAAAAGCCAGTAAAATTACATCAAAAGTCAGTTATAAAAAAAGCTGGTGTCAATTCTCTAATATTGACATAGGCTGTGACATGGACATAGACAAGGGAAAAGCTGACACAACACATGCTTTGTGGTTCAATGTGATGAGCCGGGCCTTCCTCGATCAGAAAACTATTTGAGGACCAATCTAAAGTCAGAGTCGTTAGAGTAGTGTATGTGTCGGAGAGACAGTAACTCAGGTAGTTCCTTAGTTTTATGTGCAACATGTGCTTCTCCTTGAAAAATCTCAAGTTTATCGTACGCATCTAGTGCTTAGACACGATCTGGAATCAAATTAGGGATCTCACCGGAAGCCTCAACATTATTTATTCTAACACATCGTTGCTCATGTGTGTCTCGTGATCTTCTCTTCTCTTTCTAAAGCTTTGAAACTGTCTCTTCACTTCTTCTCCTTCCCGTTTTACTGATCTCCATCGATGAAATGTTCTTTCTTTCTTTCTACTATTGCTCTCCATCATCTTCTCATCTGCCTCCAGTTTATAGAAAATGTCTCGTCCTAATCCTACTCAAATTAGGAAAACCCTAATCTTGGAACGCAAGTAACTCTTCTACTATGTGGATCCCACATTGAAACGACTTCACCACCAATCAATTCCTTCTTCTTTCCCTTTTTTTTCATAACATTTTTACTATAGAAATGCAAAGGAATAAAGGTTATAGATATATGTAGAGGCCATATAATGTTGAGAAAGTGATGGTTAAAGTTATACATAATAAAAAATATACAAGATGATAAGTTCCTTTTTTAGAGAAACTTAAAATCAAGAAATGCTCCATAGGTACCTCGGCCTCGACGGCCTCAATGTCCTTTACATTGAACCTTTGTCCATTGTATTTTCTGTATTTTTTGTGTTGGCTTGACTTATCTTCCTCCTCTAGTCCGTTGAGTCCCTTCCGGACTCGACTCATAACCCCTAAGCGGGCTCCGGTCATCGTCATTGGTCCCAGACACAAGGCCTAAAGTACTCGTCAATGGACGTGATTGTTTATGTCATGCTATAAAATGATAATTTTGAGCTCATAAAGTCTAGCACATTTTCAGAATATATATGACCTTGTGGGAGATTATAAGAATTATTGTAGGGTCATACATGTATAATCAATGTGTTAGAGTCATTATTTAAAGTAGTCAAAAGTTATGTGGTTATTTTGGTATACAATAAAAGACTAGGGCATATGTGTTGTGAAAAATTAATGTGTAGATATGTTTAGTAAATTCTAATTTGATGAAGAGACGAATTAGAAATTATTTCTATATAAGTAGATGGTTATGGTCCCAACCCGAATCAGAAATACAAAAAATTATGAGCATCCCATCAACATTGACTTACAACTATTTTGGGTTCTTTGTGGAAGAGAATAATCAATCCCAAAACTAAGGCTTTTCATAATCCAGACTCATAACCTATGCATCGATTCATCAGGTATGCTTCCACTTCAGTTCTTATTATTCAGAAACTGGTATGAGCTTATGGTTTTATAAACCATAAATATTTAATTATTGGTACCAGAGCACCATGTTTAATTTCTGTTTGATAATCAGGTTTATTAGATTAAATTTGGATTTCATTATTAGGGTTTTTCAAAGCTGTTTTTAAAAGAGGATCCTCTATATAATTAAAAAAATAAGATATATCTAACAGCTTAAGTGGTTTTTGTCACATATCAGTCACACATGCAAAGCTGGCTCAAAAACTGTGACGTGGTCTTTAAAAATTATTTTCAAAAATAATTCATTGACCATTCATTTTGGTGAGATTTCATCATTCACTTTTTGGCTATATTATGTAGATTTTGATTTTGCTTTGTGGGTTACACTCATGTAAAGAACGGAGAGAGAGGTGGGAGAGAGGACGAGATGATTGGGTTTATGTCTTGGGGATGAAGAAAGAAACGAGCCTTCTCTCTCTCTCTCTCTCTCTCTCTCTGAGATGTATCCGAGGGAGAGTCCTCGATTGATGAGAGAGAGGGTCTTTTGCCTAGGTGGATTAAAGCTGCTGGATTGCAGAATCTTGTGTTTCCTTATGATGGTATGAATAAGTTGATTCAGAAAGAACGTGAGCCTCCCGTTAAGTAAGTCTTTTAGCTTTTGCTTTGAGAAGGAGCTTGTGATGAGTTAATGTATAATTTAAGTTGTTTTGTCCACATGTCAATCACACATGCAAAGTTGGTTCAAAAACTGTGACGTGACCTTTAAAAATTATTTTCAAAAATAATTCATTGGCCATTCATTTTGGTGAGATTTCATCATTCACTTTCTGGGTATAGTCTGGAGATTTTGATTTTGCTTTCTGGGTTACAGTCATGTAAAGAAGGGAGAGGGGATGAAGAAAGAACCGAGCGCTACCTCACTGTATCTTCTCAGATTAATCCATTTTGCTGCTGGTGGGTGATTAAAGCTGTTGGGTTGCAGAATCTTGTGTTTCCTTATGATGGTATGGATAAGGTGATTCAGAAAGAATGTGAGCCTCCCGTTAAGTAAGTCTTTTAGCTTTTGCTTTGAGAAGGAGCTTGTGATGAGTTAGTGTATAGTTTAAATTGTTTTGTGTTTAGATTGAGTCTTGGAGTTTGTAGCTGCCTTTGTTGTAGTATCTCTCTCTCTTTCTTATCCGAGGGAGAGTCGTGGACCAATGAGAGAGAGGGTTTTTGCTTTGATTGAGGAGAGGTCTTTTGACTAGGTGGATTAAAGCTGTTGGGTTGCAGAATCTTGTGTTTTCTTATGATGGTATGGATAAGTTGATTCAGAAAGAATGTGAGCCTCCCGTTAAGTAAGTCTTTTAGCTAGCTTTTGCTTTGAGAAGGAGCTTGTGATGAGTTAGTGTATAGTTTAAGTTGTTTTGTGCTTAGATTTGGAGTTTGTAGCTGCCTTTGTTGTAGTAGCATCAAGTAGTGGTTTAATTTGCTTACTTCTACCAGAGAGACATCAGAGGTACAAAAAACCGCAGAAAACTACTCATGTCAAGTATTGTACTACAATTGGATTAACATGGCTTTCTGTTGATTTTGAATTCCAGGATCTGGAACTCTGTCGGAATTTAATAATAATCTTGGTGTTAGTAGCTTCTTCAGGAAACTATGGCTATGAACTACTGTCAAATCACAAACTACCTCAAGACACCAACTTTTTAATGTTGATACGGCAACTTTTAGCAGCAGAAAACAATTCAGAATCAACAGAATTTTATCCAAACTCTGAAATTTTCAAAGTGAGGTATGAGTGATTTATAACTAAAACTTAATGTGACTTTTTAACGATATTAGCATCTCACTTTTTTACTGGGCAGGACATTATTGATGAGAGAGATACTGATTCTACTAAACAGGTTTGTCTCTGCTTCTTCAAGCTCTTCGCCGATTTTAAGGGAATTAACAAATGGCAGAGACATGGCGAGTCTAATGGTTGATGCTGCTACAAGATTATCCAGTAAAAGAAACCTATTAGGACGTTCTGAAACCAGTGTTTAAAGAATGAGGGAATCCGAGATCACGGATTTAGCTCGCATTTTCAAAAGACGGATTTTTGCCTTCTTCAATGACAATACATCATAAATGTGAATCTCATCATCGGTGTTGTCGAGGACATTGCCTTTGTAGGAATATGTGCACCTACTAATTTTTTGCTTGGGGAAGCATAGTTTCCTTACGACTAACTTTGGATTAGATAAGCACGAAAATGGCTATGTTTTGTAATTCATAAGGTGGTACAACGTAGAGAATGTCAGTTGGATCAACTTGATTCTTCAATCGGAACATCTGTAGAAATGTGCATAGTGAAAGGGCCAAATCGTGACCTTTTTGGTTCTAGAAACACTGATCGAGCTGACGATTGATTTGCTTCGCTTCCTGGTTTTTGTTACTGCTTGTGTATGTAGTGGAAACAAGTGATAACAGTTCTTCAGATCATTCATGAACATGAATCCATATCTACGTACTTGTGCAACCCAGATCAAGAAAAACGTAAAAAAATATTTTGTCCTTCCCGGAAGGCTTGGTTCAAATTACCAAATTTGAGTCGGTTTTAATCCGATATTTTTGGGGTTAAGCAGATTAGTCAAACCAGTTCTTGATCTCAATATATTTGTGGGTTTAATCAGATTTGTATAATTAATGAATCAGATTACCAAATTCGAGTCGGTTTTAATCAGATATTTTTGGGTTTAATAATATAAATTCTCCAATAAGAGAGGCTGAATAACATCTATCATCCAACAAACTAATAATAATATATTACGCTTTCATTGTAGATAATACCGAGAAGGCGAGAAAGTTTTAATGAAAATTGTAAAGAATGAAAATATATATGGTAATAAAAAATGAATAATTAACGATTTGGTATTTTTATGTTTTCTCACCTTTATTTAAAAATATTCAAATATTATTGAAGTCTGAAAAAATATTTAAAGTATAATGCATTATATACAATAATGTTCTGCAACATTTCTTTACATTTAATATTCATGAAAATAAACATAAATAACGATTAAGATAAGAACACATCTATCACTTTTAAATATACAACTGCTACAATATTTTATACAACATAAATGAATCAAATATATCAGAGCTAGCACACCAGTAAAAACAAATGTAAAATTTAGTTAGAACTTTGATATGCCTTTTCGTTTGTTGTTTTTTATTTGGTATACAATTTTTTTATTTGTATTGTTGGCTCAAACGTTATAAATATTTTTTTATATCATATTATAGAATCATTTTTAATTTTAATCGCATATCTTTTAATAAAAACATTGACAGCCCGCACAAGGTGCGGACCAATTATCTAATATATATATATAGGAATCAAATACGATTAAGTTATCTGAATATAGGTAACTCAGTAAATAGACATATATATAGGGATTGGTTATGATTTAATTATCCAAATTTAGCTAAAGTGATATATTGCGTTTTTGACATGTTTTAATCCTTGTTTTTTTCTTTGTNGCACACACGCACACACGCACACACGCACACACACACACACACACACACACAGGGTTGGTTACGATTCAATTACTCCAAAGTGTTCTATTACAAATTGTGTGAAAAAATGAATCGTCACACACTTTTTATGTTTGTTATTGTTATGTATTTTGGGTTGAATGAAACTTGCAACCTAAATCGTGTTGTAATTCGGAACCAACTCGGTCCTAATATTCCTCTCCACTATCATTGTCGTGGTTGGAAGGGTCAGGTTTTAAAAGCCGGGACTTTAACCAACTTTGATTCTATTTATGTCTTCGGTTTTCCAGATCAATATGATAACAAGGGCAGGACACAATGGAATTGTGACTTATGCTGGGGGGAGGAAGAGCACTTTCACTATCATAATAATGTTATAGTATATCGAGCCGCCAATAATCCTCGATGTGATCAGCGAAGTGAATGGACTTGTAAATCTGCTGGAATTTACCCTAAACAAAATGTTCACAATCGGGTGGACTGGAATATTAAAAGGTATGGGTCACCAAACTATTAATGTTTATCTATATATATTTTTGCCTTTAATGAACGAATCCCTAAAACGGAGAATCGACAAAACATGTAAAAAAAGAGTATTCTATCTTATCATGTAAAAATTCTAATATATTTGTTCATTGTATCCTTAATTTATGTCTTACTAGGTGACTGGCCCGCACCTTGTGCGAGCTGCCAATGTCTTGATTATATATTACACATGTAAAATCAAACATAATATTATAATACTATATAATAAATCTTGTACTCTTTTAATTTGTATGATGTGTTTGTAGATAATAGTTCAGCCAAAAGTTTCAAAAACAAATAAATGTGAATGTAACATAAACGAAGCAATTGACGAAAATAACGAAAGGACAAAGTGAGCCATTGTTTTAATCTAACCAACTTTATCAAAAATTTCATTGTAGACAATATTTCTCGTTTTACCTTTTAACCTTCGTATCTCTGTAATAAGAATCTTTATAACTGTGTTCTAAACTTAACCCTTGATAGTGAGACACAAACTTGTATGTGGGAGAACAATGGCTCGGTAGAAACAATTTAACATGGTCAAATGATTGTGTAGAATCAATTCCTTGTACACAACATTTTTCATTTTAGTTTTAACCATCTCATCTTTGTCTATAATAAGAACATTATCGAAGATTTACTTGCAAACGATATTTGTCGATTAGAAGAATGATCGGCTCGTGTCCTTTTTACTTCGCCCCTTGTGCCCATGTTGGGCACAAGGGGAAGGGAAGCAAAGTAAAAAGTACACTCGCCGATCACCTATATTTATTATGGTTTTCAGACTTTTGATTTATTTTATTTTTAATCTATAGTGCTTGAAAGTTCAATCTCATCCACTTTTGAGAAATTTATCGTGTATAATTAGTCTTTAAAAATTTTGTTGGATGTGATTCATTCAAACTGGCTTGTTTAGACTTAAAATGATATTTCAATTCAAATGTTCAAAATCTATTTTATTCGATCAAATTGTATGTTTGGACAATTTAACATCTGATTTTTATGTAACGTTTTAACTACTGTAATAAAATAATTTTGTTATTCTCAATTTTCAGCTTTTTAATAAATTTTTTCTTTTAGTTCTGTTATGAATAAAATATAATATACAATTAGCTTGATATTGGGATACAATGAGCATCTACTACATAAAAGAGAAGGACATTCTCCATGGCAAGAACAAGTAGCTCATTGTGAGGATGACACATATCCTCATTTGACATTAATGATAGTTTAAATAATTAATAATAATTAAATAAATTACCCAAAACATATATATATTCCTACCATTCATAATTCATAACATCATTTTAAACCAGACTCCTTATGACTCATTTGACAATTTCTTTAAATAAAACTGTAATAATTTGGTGTTAAATATGTACTTATTAACAACAGTATGACATGACAATATGACGTGACGAGAACTAAAACTCCACCCAAATTAATCCATGTAAAAATCACAAAAAGCTTTATATAAATAAAAATTAAATATTTTTGGCCTAATTAAAAATATACCTACTCACAATAATATTAGATGAGAACCAATCATGATGTTCAATTATTAAAAGAAAAATTCACAGTGTATTCATGCTTGTAATGTGGTTTCCCAAGCCTACAACATGGCTTGATAGTTTCAATTTTGGTTGCTTTCTTTCACTTAAAAAATATGGTATGTTTTATAAGTTATGGTTTTGTAATATCTTAGGGATTGTCAAGTTTTATGTTTTGTGACATTAATATGGTTACTTGTGTGAGTTAAATCATATGGACTTCTCACCCCATGGTTTAGAGTGTTTGAGGCCCGCATAAGCCGCATCAGTCACCAACATTATTGGGAACTTCTTCATGTCTCAGTTCTTAGAATTATGTTCATTTGGTACTACATATCCTTTAGATATATCCCTTGATGCTCGGTTCTAGGAAAACAAGCTTCCCTCGATTCCTTTTTATTTTGGAAAAAAAAATTGAAGCTAAGAAATAAAAAAATGTTTTCTAAAATATGTATTTTGATATTGCTTGTTTATGAGAAAAAATGGTATGTCGAGTGGATTGTATATAATATAAATACTTATTCGTATTTTTGTTTTCTATCCAGATAAATAATATTCATGTAAAAAGATCCAGGGAGCTATCTATGTATAAATATTGATATCTTCATAGTTTTGAAGAATTTAAACAATGTACACCTATGACATGTGTAGATCCACCATTTACATGATTGTTCTTTCTTATTGAGAGGATGAAGTATTGGCTATCATAG
>OVAP01006074.1:0-12229 GCA_900406295.1 Aurinia saxatilis
ATACATTGTAGTATAAGGTCTTAATAGAGGCTAAAAAACATACTTATTACTCTTCACCGTTGTCACTCTTCGCCGTCGTCGCTCTTCACCGCCGAAGATGACCCCNCCGTTGTCACTCTTCGCCGTCGTCGCTCTTCACCGCCGAAGATGACCCCTCCGGTCAGTTATTCTCTCCTCTCTTCAATTTCTACTTTAATCGAAGAAAAAGCAATAAACAATCCAACAAACGTTTAAGTCATTGCTCTGCTGTTTCGGTCTCTTCTTGTCCTTCATGTGACTTTGATTGCTCTTCTAAGCCTTTTCTCATCATTCCTGAAGGTGATTAAAGTTATAGACAAAATTGTGTGCTTGTGATTAGATTCGTGAGAAGAGTTTGCTCTTTTTTGTGGAGAAATTGAGATTTATAGTTAATTCTTGTGTGTGCATAGAAGATACTTAATCTTGTGGTGGGGTAGAGTTGCATGCTTCTTACGTCTGTTTCTTCTTCGGCTACCTTCTTCTTCTTCTTCTCCTTCTCAAATCTCCAACTTGTCAAACATAATCTCTTTGGCTCTTTGCTCTCTCTGACCTCATCTTCTCTTGCCTTAGTCATTCCTTTACTCTAGGGGTTGTTTTTTTGGTTTTTAGAAGTGATGAAATTTGTGGTCTTTAACATATGATTGATCAGATTGTGTTTTTTTTATCTTTTTTGTTTTTGTTGGATTTTGGGATATGATATGTAGAACCGTGTGGGAAGCGGTGAGAAGAAGATTTATGAGGCTAGAAGATTAGTTAGCTGTTCTCTTTCTCTTTCAAATTGTGAAGATTGAATTGTCACGATATTCAGTCGTTTTGAATGTGTAGGTTGTGTATAGTCTTTCTCGGTTTTGATGTGTTCTTCGTGGTTTTCTGCGTTGCATTGGCTTGTGTTATATATCAGCATTGCAGTTTGCTGCTGCTTGTCTTATATCATTGCAGTTCTATGGGCCGTAGCAAAACATGTAAATTGTCTTTAGCTTTTTTTCAATGCTTATCTGTTGGAAATGCAGGAAGGAAGGAAGTTATGAGATAGCAAGAGTCGGTGATAATTTCAAAGAAGTTATGAGATTCTTCGGACCCATGAAGCTCAACAAACCGAGGCTGGTGTTTTGCACGAAAAGAAAATGTTATTTGCAATTTTGATAGAACAGCATTTGTAACAATATCATCTGCTGCTTCAAAGATTATATTATACACATGTGATGCAAACAGAGTAACTTGTTACTGTAGAATATTACAAAAGATAAAGATATCCCTTAATTACAACGATTGTATAAGCTTATAAAGTTATTCTAAAGAAATTATAGGTAAATTATAAACTATTTATAAGCGTTTTATAAAACATTTATAAGGTTATTCCTAAAAAAATTATAAAGTTATTCTAAAGAATTTTTTTTTATCACTATTCTAAATAAATTATAAAGAAATTCTAAAGAAATTATAGGCAACTTATAAGTCACTTATAAGTTTTTTATAAAACATTTATAACTTTTAATTTATAAAGTAATTATAAACTAATTATAAATTTTTTATAAAACATCTACAAACAGACGCTAAAAAAGAACCTAAAGTTGATGCTTTCATAGTTAAAATAAAATTCAAGTGTTTATGATTTAGTGTGTGGCATAAATCTGAACAAAGCAATCATTACAATCAGAGGAATGAAACTAATTTGATACAACAAAGAAGCAAACGAGAAGGAATTACATACATGACACAAACGTTTCAATGTTAGTTTGATGGACCTGATATATAAATCAAAAGAAAATATTGTCCAAGATTCAAGGAAGATTAAAGCACAAAAATCACGGAAAACATATGATATTCTTGAAATTTGCAAAACAACAATTGTAAGGAATCTATAAAACAAGTTCATGGGTTTCACACGTCGTTTCAATGAGAACATGGCACATTAGTAAGTCTTGAGATCAAGTACTGCTTCCATGGACTTGACCAGAGCTCCCTCGCTTTCAATATTTGTCTCCATGAACAATTTCAGTTTCTAGAGTATTAAGTTCATCTTTTCACCATCTTCTTGGTCTCTCTCAACATCATCTTAATTATGGTAGAGAGGTGTTAAGTTTTAATTGCAAGAACCGTCGCACCACCAACAACAACAACCACTACCAACACCCATAATGTCCCTTAAACTGTCATGAACACGAATCATATCACTCCCACACTGACGCTTTACAACTACAAGATCTTCAACTTTCCACGGATATCATAATAAACCACTTGGTCTCTATATGTGCAACTAAATTATGAAACAATGCTTATTTCGCTATGAGACCTGTGAGAATCTATATGTGCAATTAAATTATGAAACAATGGTTATTCACTAACATCTACACATAAATAATGAAAACAGAGAATCCAAAATTCAACTTTATGATTCACATTCCAAACAGACACCATACCAGAAATCTGAAGCCATACACTACTTCAATCCTACCTGAGATCACAGAACCTGAGCTTAGCTCCTAGAAAACAGCAGACATCTCTTGTTTCTGGTTCGACGACGATGATGGCTTTGAAGATTCAGCACTGAAGACTGGTGCTGGTGGAGGAGCAGGAGTACCCGATGGACCCATTGCAGGAGCACTAGCAATAGCAGGCTTCCCTGATGCATTCCACACAAGTCCCAAGGGGTCAAATCATATGAAAACCACATAAGCAGCCAAAGAATTCTTTCACCAATAACGTGAGAGGCCCTCGAGGTCTGGACTGGGCCAATCAGCCTAACCCCTTTCACCGTTTCCTCTCTGCCCCTCTTGTTCCTCTCCAGCACCGGACTCGCCGTCGACGTCTTCAGCTCCGGCTCAAATCAATCTTTTTTTGCGTTTTTTAATCCAAATCTAAGTTATTACTACTACTAACATAAATTTGAATTGTAGAGACCTGAAGAAGCAGACATCGAAGAAGTCATCGATTAGCATCTGGCGAGAAATGTTGACATGAGTTTTGCCTTTCTTCGTCAAGATGGAGAAGTCGGAGCTTCCTTCTCCCTTCTTTGCTCCAAGTGCTCTGCCCATGCCTCAGGAGCACCATTCGCTTTGTCGTCTCCACGGTGGTTTGGTCATCGAATCCAGAGTCGTCGACGGCGAGGATAAATCGGCTGGTTAATTGGGTGGAGAAGAGGGTAAATTGATCTGAATTGATCGTATCGCCGTCCCAGAGAGAGAGAGGGAGAGGGAGAAATATATGAGAGGGTTAGTTTGGACTTTTCAATGGCTTAAGGTTATATAAAAAAAAATTGGGTATATATGATTAAACCCCTAAAGCATAATCTACTGGCAGATGTAACATGCACAAAAAACAACTACGTAGGAACATTATTATGACATAAGAATAAAATCAAACTGAAAAAATTAATAATCAAATATAAAGGAAACCAGATCGTTTGCTTGTAAGATAAAAGTATTCTGAATGTTTCTCTTATTATTGAATTAAAGAAAAAGTTTGGCTTTATAATGGCCTTACAACAAACTAATGAGAAAATAACACAACAAGTAACTGAAACGAGTTTTGGACTGAAATACTAAATCAAACTCCTACACTTGTGCTAGACTTATTCAACCTTCAGACTTTGTCAAGTTTTCCAACAAATTCCTCCCATTAAACTGAAACACTTTCAGTTTAATCCTCCAACTTACAAACCCCAAGTGATCTCCTGGGCTTTTCAAACGATCAAGCTTGATAGGCTTAGTCAGAATGTCTGCAACTTGATCTTTAGTTCCACAAAACACCAACTGCATAAACCCTTCATTTGACAAGTTGCGCAAATAATGATACCTGACATCAATGTGTTTTGTTCTTCGGTGTATCATTGGATTCTTTGATAGCTTGATCGCCGAGCTATTGTCACACATGATGTCCACACACTCTTCACCAACATCATCTAGTTCTTGCAACATTCTCTTTAACCAGACGCAATGACAAGCTGAGGAAGTAGCTGCAACATACTCTGCTTCAGTTGACGACAAAGTGACAATGTCTTGCTTTCTTGAGCTCCAACAGACTGCTGCTCCATTCAAGATAAACACATAGCCTGAGGTGCTTTTCCTGTCATCCATATCTCTTGCATAGTCACTATCTGTGTACCCCACAAGACTCATGACTGATGATCTCCCATAAAAGACTCCATAATCCATTGTTCCCTTTAAGTACCTAAGTACTCTCTTGGCCACCAACATATGTTCTTCCCTGGGATCAGCCATAAAACGTGCAAGCAAGCATACTACGAACATTATATCAGGTCTTGTTACTGTGAGANATCCTTCTTTGGTGAGAACTGTGCCAGGAACAATGGGATTCTTTACAGAATTACTGCTCGCCATGTTGAACCTTTCCAATACTTCCTTAGCATATTTCTTCTGACAAAGATGTATCCCATCTTTGCTGCACTTCCACTCCAAGAAAGAACCTCATTGCTCCCATATCAGTCATTTTAAATTCATGTTGCATTGATGACTTGAATTCACTGCATAAAAGCTCATCATTACCAGTGAATATCAAATCATCCACATAGAGACTTACCACCAAAATCTTGCCTTCTCTTTTCTTGAAAAACAATGTTTGGTCATACTCGCTTTTCTCGAACCCTTCCTTCTTGAAGTAATTGTCAATTCTGCTAAACCATGCTCTTGGTGCTTGTTTTAAACCATAGAGAGCTTTATGCAGACGATAAACCTTGTCCTCCTCCCCTGCTCTGATAAATCCTTCAGGCTGGTCTACATAAACTTCCTCCTTCAGCTCACCATACAGAAAAGCGCTTTTGACATCTAACTGATACACACACCATCCACGGCCAGCAGCAACCGCCAGTAAGCTCCTTATTGTGTCCCATCTGGCGACTGGTGCAAAGACCTCGGTGTAGTCTACGCCTGCAGTTTGAGAGTAACCTTTGGCTACTAAATGTGCTTTGCATTTATCCACCTTTCCCTCTTCATTCAGCTTGGTTTTGTAAACCCATTTCACTCCAATTTTCTTCCCATGAGATGGCAGTGTGACTAGCTCCCATGTTTTGTTTCTTTCAATGGACTGAATTTCCACTTTCATCGCTTCTTGCCATTTCTCTTCCTTCTCAGCTTCATAGAAATTCATAGGATCATCATTTGAAGTATAAAGAGCAAGTTGCATAAGTACCTCTTCTTCAGCAACAAGCACGTAGTCATTCATCCAACCAGGCTGTTTTCTTGTCCTTTTTTATTGATCATTCGATGTCATCTCTTGATTTGAGCTGCCTGATACTTCATCATTTTCCTCTGTTTCAACGGTATCTTGTGCTTCATTCTCTGTAATGTCAGTACTGGATTCTTGCTCTTCAGTTTCTTCTCCCTCATTATCTGCTTCTTCATCAGTTTCTTCTCCATCTAAACTGTCATCTTCGTCCCAAGCAAAAACAGATTCCTCTTGTGACATTGTATCCCAACTCCACTTAGCATTCTCCTCAAAGATGACATCTCTGCTTATCACAATTTTCTTTGTGATTGGATCATACAGAGAGTATGCTTTGGACTCTTCACTAACCCCCAGCAATATACACTTGTGACTGTGATCATCAAGTTTTATACGCTTCTGCACTGGAATGTGAACATGAGCAATTGAGCCAAAAACTCTGAAATAATCGACCTTAGGCTTGATTCCAGTCCACCTTTCTTCTGGAAGTTTGTCCTTTACGGCTTTGGTAAAGCTTCTGTTCAGTACATGAGCTGTCCATCTTGCAGCATCTGGCCATAAAGACCATGGCATCTCCTTCTCACTCAGTAGACAACGAACCATATTCATGATCGTGCGATTTCTTCTCTCTGCTACTCCGTTCTATTGAGGGGTGTAAGCTGCCGTCAATTGTCTCTTAATCCCATGCTCTCTGCAGAACTTGTTGAAGCTCTCTGATGTGAACTCTCCACCTCTGTCTGTTCTTAGCCCTCTTATGACTGTTTTGGCTTCATTCTCAACCGAGCTCTTGAACACTTTGAAGGTCTCAAAGGTTTCTGATTTTTCTGCAAGAAAATGAGTCCATGTCTTGCGAGAGAAATCATCAACAAGGACTAGTAGATACCGTTTGCCACTGTGAGATGTTGGAGTGATTGGTCCACACAAATCGGCATGTATCAGTTCTAGCTTCTCCGTCGCCCTCCATTTACTCTTCTTTGGGAACTTGCTTCTTTGTTGTTTGCCGACATTGCACACTGTGCATACTTTGGTGTCATCTCTCAAGCTTGGCAGTCCCTTGACCATTTCTTTCTTCTTCATGTGTTGAATAGATTGATTGTTTAGATGACTAAAGCGTCTATGCCACAGAGATTCCAAATTTTCTTCTTCCATCTTGAGACAGCTCTCACTCACTGGTTTCTTCGTGGCATAAATCAGAAACATCCGGTTTATTGTCATCTTTGTCTCCACAATCAGACCTCTTTGACAATGAAAGATTTTGCAAACATCGTGTTTGAACAAAACTGTCAACTGTTTCTCCTGCAGTTGTCCAATACTCAAGAGATTATTAGTGAGATTTAGAACATAATAGACATCACTTATGACCTGTGTGATGCCTTGTACTTCCATTCTGATCTTCCCTTTTCCTCTAACCATCATCCTAGAGCTATTTCCCAAACGAACTGAACGCTTAAAACCTTCATTTAACTCAATAAACCAAGATTTTTCCCCAGTCATATGATTCGAGCATCCGGAGTTTAGAAACCATACCCCTTTTCCTTCAGCATTGCTCATGTTGACGTGTGCCATGAGCAGCATTTCTTCTTCTTCATCAAATTCCACATAGTTAACTCCTTTCTCTTCACTGGTACACTCAAACTGGTAGTGTCCCAATTTTCCACATCTGAACCAATTTATGGCTGATCTGTTCACAAAAGACATGCCTCTTCCTCGTCCTCTAGAATTACTTCTTCCTCTCTGCGAGTTCCCTCTTCCTCTTCCGTAAGCTCCTCTTGGCTCATTTTCCACTTGCAGCACCTGCTCTTCACCTCTCTTCTCAGTCACCTTGTATTCATGAATTTCCAGAGATGCCTGCAACTCATCGACAGAGAGTTTGTCAATGTCTTTGGATTCTTCGATAGAGCAGACCACAAAATTGAAATTTTGAGTGAGACTGCGAAGGATCTTCTCAACGATTTTGACATCATTCATGTCTTCTCCGCAGTTCCTCATGTATGTTGTTGTCTCCATCACTCTAGCGAAGTAACCTTTCACCGTCTCTCCAGCCTTCATCTCCAAGGTTTCAAAGGTCTTTCTTAACCTTTGAAGCTGTGCACGTTTGACTCTGGCGTTTCCTTGATGTTTGATCTTCATGGATTCCCATACTTGTTTTGCCGTCTCCTTCTGAGTGATTGTTTTGAGTATGGCTTTGTCAATCGACTGGAACAGGTAATTTTTTGCCTTGAGATCCTTAAGCACCGCTTCATCAATTTGCTTTTATTGTGCTGCAGTTAGAGCTTCAAGCCTTCTTAGCTCTTCAAACCCTGGTTCAACGATGCTCCAGTATTCTTTGGAACGAAGGAGATTCTCCATGAGCAAACTCCAGTGGTCGTAATCCCCATCAAACTTTGGAACAGCAGGCGTAGAGAAACTTCCCGTGTCTGTCATCTTATCTAGTGTGTTTTTCATCTCAAACACTCAACCTCGCTCTGATACCAGATACAGGAAACCAGAGATCGTTTGCTTGTAAGATAAGAGTAGTCTGAATGTTTCTCTTATTATTGAATCAAAGAAAAGGTTTGGCTTTATAATAGCCTTACAACAAACTAATGAGAAAATAACGCAACAAATAACTGAAACAAATTTGGACTGAAATACTAAATCAAACTCCTACACTTGTGCTAGACTTATTCAACCTTCAGACTTTGTCAAGCTTTCCAACAAAATATAAATCCTAAGGAACAGAATCTAAACCTTAATGATGAAAATATAAACCATCGTGAGTAAACCCTAAATATTAATTATCAAACTATAAATCCTATGTAATAAACGCTAAACCTAATAATCAAATATAAACCCTAAATAGCAAATACTAAACCCTAAGGATAAAAATATAAACCTTAAAGAACAAATACTAAACCCTNTTAACGAACAAATACTAAACCCTAAAGGTAAAAATATATATCCTAATTAGTAAACCTTAAATCAATGGTCATGGCGGGGTCGAAGGCATAAGACGGTTATCCGCTGTCGTCTGGACCGCGCGTTAGCCAATGGGGATTGCCACACCCGCTTCTTATTCTCCTTTGTAGACTATTTAGCAATGATTGGGTCGGACCATCGTCCGATTCTTGCTACGATTGATGATAAAGTTCCTCGGGGGTGAAAACAATTTCGATTTGATAAACGGTGGACACGGCAGTCAGAACTTAGTGATATTATCGCTGAGGGATGGAATGGTGGTGCAGATTCTGAACCTTTTATGGACAAAATTATAAATTGCTGTAGAGAGCTCTCTAAGTGGCAGAAAGATTCAGTCGAAAAAGATAGACAACAAATCGGTGAACTCCAATTGCTGATTGAGTCGATCTAAATTGATGACACAAGATCACGAGAAGATCTAGTGGAAGCAAAACGTCAGCTAACGGAGGCCTATAAAGAAGAGGAATTATACTAGAAACAGAAAAGTCGGAATTCATGGTTAAAAGAGGGAGATCACAATACTAAATATTTGCATGCCCAGACCAAACAACGTCGGGCCCGTAATCGCATTATAGGGCTCATTGATCCTTCTAGTTCTTGGGTAACTTCGGAAAAAGAGGTTGAGGATATTGCGGTTAATTACTTTAATGACATCTTCACGACAACCTCGCCAGTGAGCCTCGATGGCTTTTTGAGTGAAGTTCCCTCCTCTATTACAAGGGAAATGAATGATTTTTAACGGCGCCGGCAACTGAGGACAAAGTTTGAAAAGCCCTTATTCTGATGCACCCTGAAAAGACACCCGGTCCGGATGGTATGGCAGCCTTTTTTTACCAAACATCATGGGCAACAGTCAAATTTGATATTATAAATCTAGTGAATGACTTTATGCAAACGGTACACTTGGATCCACGTTTGAATATGACTAATATTTTTTTTTATCCCTAAATTGGAAAGGCCGACACGGATTTCGGAATTCTGGCGTATTAACCTCTGTAATGTGGGATATAAAATTATCTCCAAATTGCTCACGAAGCGTTTGAAATTAATTCTACCCAAGTTCATTTCGGAAACTCAATCTGCCTTTGTCTCTGGTCGATTAATTTTGGATAACATCCTAGCACATGATATGTTTCATGCCTTGCGTACAAATAACTCATGTAAGCACAAGTATATGGCAATAAAAAAAGACATGAGCAAGGCTTTTGATAAAGTGAAATGGACTTTTATCGAACAACTTCTACTCAAAATGGGATTTGATCGATTATGGGTTACATGGATAATGGGGTGCATTACGTCTGTTACCTATCAGGTGGTTATTAATGGCCAACCAAATGGCAATATCATCCCTCAAAGAGGATTGCGGCAAGGTGATCCTTTATCACCATTTTTTTTCATTCTATGTACGGAAGCTGTGGTGGTAAATTTAAAGAAATTGGAGTGGGAGAAGAGACTCACCGGTCTTAAAGTGGCTCGTACAAGCCCTCCCGTTTCGCACCTTCTATTTACTGATGATAGCCTTTTCTTCTGTCAGGCCTCCCTTCAGAAATGCTCGATGATCCTAGATCTACTAAAAGCTTATGAAAAAGTTTCGGGTCAACAAATTAATTTTGATAAATCTTCAGTCCAATATGGCCACAAAGTGGACCCGGAGTGCGCGACACATAAACACTATTGGGTATCACAAATCTAGGAGGCATGGTAACTACTTAGGACTACCTGAAAGTCTAGGTGGCCCAAAGACAAAGATTCTTGCCTTTGTCAAGGAAAATGTTCAAAGTCGGGTTAATGGCTGGTCCTCCCGGCTCCTCTCCAAATTAAAGGGGGCAAAGAGGTTTTGTTAAAATCGGTCGCCACGGCAGTCTCGACTTATCCAATGACATGCTTTCGTCTACCAAAGACAATTACTTCCAACCTTAATAGCACCATTGCTAAATTTTGGTGGGAGTCGAACCGTCACCATGGGGTTCATTGGCTCTCATGGGATAAGATGTGTACATATAAGTCAGATGGGGGACTAGGTTTTCACTATATTGCAGATTTTAATACGGCTTTATTGGCAAAGCAATTATGGCGGCTCATTAAACATCCCATGTCCCTCTTTGCACGGGTTTTTAAGGGGAGATATTATAGGAATTTTCATCCACTGGATTCGATCAAGGTTTCTAACCTTTCATACGGTTGGAGAAGTATAATCTCGGCCCGTGCCTTGGTTAAAGGTGGATTGATTCTCCGAGTTGGATCTGGCAATTTGATTTCGGTTTGGAATGATCCTTGGATACCAGAACCTTCACCACAATCAGCGGTTTATAAAGGGATAAATTATTATCCCAACCTTATGGTCAACCATATAGTAGATCCCCTCACTCATACCTGGAAACTGGATCTACTAAATGCGATTATGGTTCCGGAAGTCATTCCTTTTATCCGCATTATCCCAATCAGCCTCTCGATTAAGCCATACACACTTGAATGAAATTACACTAAATAAGGAATATATCAGGTTACCAGCTATTATCAAAAGGGTCGCTATCTAAGCGAGTGAATCGTTTTTTTTGTCCATATGTTACGGATTTGCAAACCTTTGCCTGGAAACTACAGTGCCCGCCTAAGCTAAAACACTTTGTTTGGCAGACCATTTCAGGGTGTTTTTCGGATTGGTTAACACCCTGAGCACATTGCCATGAGAGAGCTTCCATTTCTGCTTGTTGGACGACGTTTTGAGGATCCCAATCAAAATCTCTGAAGACTTTATCATTCCGTGCTTTCCAAATATACCAAAGAGTCCAAGGAAAGGTCTTATCGATCATATATGGCGGAAGACACCAAAATAAATAATCAAAAATAGCGAAAACCGAAGGCCCCGGGAAGGTACGTAGAGGGGAATGCGTTCTCGACATGGCCCAAGCTTGTAATGAGGGTGGCATTCAAATAGCGCATGAGTAATGGTTTCCGACGCAGCCAATCCCCTCTACATGTGGAAGTTGAAGCCCTATTTTGGGCCATGCTAAGTATGATCGACCACCATAAGCTTGCAATATCTTTCGCCACAGATTCGCAAGAACTTGTCAAGATGGTATATTCACCAACGGAATGGCCATCTTTCTCAGTCTATTTGGAGGACGTCATGCGACTACAAAGACTTTTCACCAGCTTCTCCTTGTTCTATGTACCTCGTAGCTGCAATTCCAAGGCGGATGTTGTGGCACGCAGTGCTAGAACTTATTCGCAGGATATTAGCTATGTTAGTGATGTACCACCGGTTTGGCTTTTTCATCCGATTTAATAGTATTTTATAAATGTTGTCGAAAAAAAAAAAAAGTAAACCTTAAACCTTAGTGATCAAATATAAACCCTAAGAACCATAAGGATGAAAATATAAACCATAAGGACCAAACCCTAAACCTTAATGATTAAACTATAAACCATATGTAGTAAACACCAAACAATAATAATCAAATATAAACTCTAAAGAGCAAACACTAAACCCTAAGGATAAATATATATAAACCCTAATTAGTAAACATGAAAACCTAGTGGTCGAATACAAACTATTAGGAGCAAAAACTAAACCCTAAGGATAAAAATGTAACCCATAAAGAGCAAATTCTAAATCCTAATGATCAAACCATAAACCTTAATGATCAAACTATAAACCCTTTGTAGCAAATACTAAACATTGATAATCAAATATAAACCCTACAAAGCAAACATTAAACCCAAATATCAAAATATAAATCCTAATTAGTAAATCTTAAACCCTAGTGAGTAAACATTTACATATTGAATTATCTACACAGTTTACGTAGTAATTATGTTTTTAAATATGTTGGGAGAGAGAGAGAGATGTGGCAGTGGCAGTGGCAGAGAGAGATGTGGCAGAGAGAGAGATGTGCCAGAACAATAAAATCGGATTAACAATCAATAATATGTAGCGTATCACAAGTCTCTAAGGATTGACTTCGTAGATAGACCTGTACTATGGNAACAATCAATAATATGTAGCGTATCACAAGTCTCTAAGGATTGACTTCGTAGATAGACCTGTACTATGGCCACTCAATCTGTTTCA
>OVAP01006075.1:0-12229 GCA_900406295.1 Aurinia saxatilis
CACATGGTCAAGCAATTCATCAAGAGATTTAATAGAAAAGAGATGCAATAATATAAACCCAAAAAGAAGGGTTCAAGAAACTTCTCCCAAAACTCTCGCTAAAGTAAATTAAAGCATAGCCTAAACAATGGCTGTAAGATAAGTATTTATAGGGNTAAAATGACTCACTTGGACTCTAATAATAATAATATAGACTCTAAAAACATAATTAATTATATGTTTAATATAGTAAAAACCGGTAAAATATGAGATATATCATGTCCTCATCAGATACTATGTATGGTGATGAGACTAAGCAGAAGCTTTTGCTCAGTTGTTTCTCGTGTGTTTTTACTTTTTATTATTATGCTTCTTTGTGTTGGTTGGTTGGTTTGCCCATGGTTTTAGATGTTTAATGTAATTCTGTGTGACTCGATTGTGGGTTGATTATACCATAAACAATATTATGAAAGCCTTTACCTGAGCTTCTATTGGTAGTACTGATTTAAATATAGTGGAATCCATTATCATACACATTAGAATCAAGTAAACCTTAAAACCTAAAACACATATGCCTTTACCAAAATATATTGTCGTACAGTCGTGTGCCTACATAATCACAATAAAAGGGATAAACTTAAACTAACAATATACAGTAGCATTGGCATTTGGCTGAGTCAATTTAGCTCATGTGCAAATAAAATACAACACAAAATGATTGGGATTAAAATATCTTTTTAATACAAAAATCATGATCGCAATATATGTCGGACTCTTTTTAATAATTTAGGTAATCAAACTCATGAAAACTAATACTCCTTTCATTTCAAAATTAAAAAAAAGAAGAAGATGTTTTGGTCTTTGCACACATATTAAGAAAAACATTAGTATTTTGTTTTAAATGTATAAATATTAACAATAAACAGTTTTCAAAAAATTTCAACCAACACTGTTTATATAAATTTAAATTTTTCAATAAATATTTCATTGAAAATTACAATTTGTTATTATTAAATGATAAAAATGCATAGAAAACATTCAAAATTCTATCTTTATGAAACAAATTGTTTTCTAAAATATCTTTTTTTTTTAAACAGAGGGAGTATTATAAAAAAATTATTTTTGTAAGAAATATTTAAATATATCCCTTTGGTATAAAGTGTACAGATGTTTTTATTGTTTTTAGTAAAATTTTGAGAAATCGTGATCTCAATATATATCGCCATGTCGGACTCTTTTTAATAGTCCATCATATGTTTTTATACAGAAATCGTGATCTCAATATGTCGGATTTTTTTTAATAACTTATGTAAACTAACTCAGCAAAACTAATATTATAACAATAATTTTTAAAAAATCTTTAAATACCTTTTTAGTTTAAAAAGTATATTGACATACATAATATGTTTTAATTGTTTCTTAGTAGAATTTTGAGTAATCGTGATCTCAATATATGCCAAAATCTTTTTAATATTCCATAATGTGTTTTTAATACAGAAATCATGATCTCAATATATGTTGGACTCTTTTTAATAACTTTTGTAACAAAACTCACCAAAACTAATATAATAACCATAATTGTAGATAATATTTAAATACATTTCTTGATTTAGAAAGTGCACGCGCATACATAATATGTTTTTATTGTTTTAAGAATTTTTTAAGTAATCGTGATCTCAATACATGTCGGACTTCTTTTAATATTCCATAATATGTTTTTAATACAACAATCGCGATCTCAATATATGTCAGACTCTTTTTCATAACTTAGGTAACTAAACTCAGCAAAACTAATATTATAACAATAATTTTGTAAAGCAATTTAAATACACTTCTTGGTTTAAAAAGTGTACGGGCATACATAATATATTTTTATTTTTTTTTAGTAAATTTTTATGTGCGTTTGTTTAGACTATTATATATTGTGATTATGAAATCAATATATATATAATAAACATGAGTTTTACCATAGCCAAATCTAAAAATTTATAAATTCATTTTTCATATTTTATGTAAGCTTGAGAATACTTTTTATATCAAGAATATTGTGATATAGTTAAAACATAATATGATTTTGGTGGTCGATGGGTGTGTTTCTTATTTCGTTTTATGCAGTACCCCGATAGGGGCACATGAAGTGATACAAAAAAAACACAGGCCATTCATTCCTCTGATGCACGTGTTGGTTCTCGGGGAATACTTGAACTAATGTAAATATCTCAAGTTTATCAAAGCATACTTTGAGATTAAAGATTGATGCTCTCATCATGTGTATGTGAAACATTATAGGAGTCGACTATGTAGCTTGACCAAATAGAAACCTATGACATTATCTTCCTAATTTTTTACAATTATTAACTATAATTAATCATTTTGCATTTAATACAACATTTAAAAATTTAAAACATAGCCCACACAAGGTGCGGATAAGTAATCAAGTTTCAATTATTTCAATTGACATCAACATTATTTACACTAATTTTTGTTTAATAGCTGACACCTATGATTTTTTTCACTAAAGTGTATTCACAAATAAAGAATAAGAAAAATATATATTGGTCATTACTTTCTAAAAATTTGATTTTTGGAAAAATATAATTTTCTTTTAAAAAATTATGTTTAATAAATTACATTGGTCGTTAAATTATTATAGTTTACTGATAAGAATCAAATTACCATTTGTTTACATTAAAACACTAATATAATTTTAAATCTTTATTTAATCTATAACAAAATTAATGATCACTAAAACCTAACGCAATAAAATATTGAGAAATTGCATTCTATTTTTTTTCACAAACCAACTTGTTATATTAAGGAAAAGACCAATGTCTAAAGGACATAGGTGAGTTCAGTACAAAGTGCAGCCTTAGCCAAGGAGATGTAGCATCATGTGTACCTTGCACTGCAAATTACTCTGTTTGTGCTCTATTTTTTTACTTAAAACTCACGATAAGCTTTATTTCCTTTTCTTGTATGGATTTCTATTTTACTAGCTAGGGTTTGATGCTATAAGTGGGTTTAGCTCATCCATATATAAGGTTTTGTAATCTCTTTGGAGAGAACTTGGTTTTTATTGATTGAATTAAAACAAAGAACTTCTTCTCTTACAAGTCTTGTCTTCATCCTCCTTACAATCTATCGATCTGCAAGAAGGTTTCGAATCAAGCTACAAACGATAACTCGTGATCCATTGATACTCGAGCTCTTTTTCATATTGTGACTATACACCAGTTGGTATCAGAGCAAGGTTCTCAGTCAATCGGGTCATCCTATTGCATTCTTTAGCGAAAAGATATCAGACTCTCGCCTTCGCTATAGTACTTATGATGTTGAGTTATATGCTGTTGTGCAAGCGATGAAGCATTGGCGTCATTATCTATTTCATCGTGAATTTGTCTTATACACATCATGAAGCATTTAAACATATGGGTTCCCAAGATAAGGTGTCTGCCCGTCATGCCTCCTGGTTTGCGTACCTTCAACAATTCTCTTTTGTCATTAAGCACACGGCGGGTACCCTTAACAAAGTCGTGGATGCGTCGACGTCATGTTTTGCTTACAACGTTGCACATAACTGTTCTTGGGTTTGAGCAATTACCTGACCTCTATCCGACTAATTCTTTTTTTGCTAAAGTACGACGAGATATATAGATAGATTTGGATCCACTTACCTTATCTCCGAGGGGGTTTTATTTCGCGGAGCTCAACTTTGCATTCCCGAATGCAGCCTACGCCTTCAGTTAATACGCGAGCTTCATGGAGAAGGTCACTTTGGCCGAGACCGTACGCTCACACTCATTAGTGCTTCTTACTTTTGCCCCTCCTTACGTCGTGATGTCGAATGCTTTTTCGTTCGTTGTGGAATTTGTCAAGCTGCTAAAGGTAAAACAACAAATTCTGGTTTATACTTACCTCTGCCCGTTCTTACAGAATCTTGGACCGATATCAGTATGGATTTTGTTCTTGGTTTGCCTCGCATGCAAAGAGCAAATGATTCTATTTTTGTTGTGGTTGATCGTTTTTCAAAAATGGTCCACTTTATTCCGTTTAAGAAGACCACATATGCTCTTCAAGTTGCAATTATGTTTTTCTGCGAAGTTTACAAGCTTCATGGTCTTCTCTTGTCTATTGTCTCTGATCGAGATTCTAGGTTTTTGAGCCATTTTCGGCGACCACTCTAGCGACTTCTCCACACTAAATTTGACATGACTTCCGCTTATCATCCTTAAACAGATGGACAGACGAAAGTCATTAATCGAGCTTTAGGTGATTTACTACGATGTTTGGTCGGAGATAACATAAAAAGTTGGGATATTATTCTTTGTCAAGATGAGTTCGCCCATAATCGTGCTGTCAACCGGAGTACAAGGTTTAGTCCATTCCAGTTTGTATATGGGACTCTTCCTCGCTGTCTGTCGGATCTCTCTCTTCCGCCGGATCGGACTCGAATGCATGGCCGAGCGTGTGATTTTGTTGAGGAGTTTGCGACTCTGCACGCACAAGTTAAGTCTAATTTAGAAGCAGCAACAACTAAGTACAAGTCCGACGCAGATGCTCAAAGGTGTGATGTGCATTTCAATGTTGGTGATTTAGTCTGGGCTGTATTGACTAAAGACCGCTTTAAGCCTGGTATGTATAACAAGCTCAAATCTCGGAAGATTGGTCCTCTTGCCATTTTAGAGAAAATCAACAATAATGCCTATCGTCTCCAACTACCTCTTCAAAAGAAAACTGCTGATGTCTTCAACGTCTTCAACGTGAATCATCTTATTCCTTATGTGGCTGAAGATGACGTTGAATATTCGAGGTCAAATTTTCTTCCTATCCCAGGAGACCTGATGTAGCATCATGTGTACCTTGCACTGCAAGTTACTCTGTTTGTGCTCTGTTTTTTTTACTAAAAACTCACGATAAGCTTTATTTCCTTTTCTTGTATGGATTTCTATTTTACTAGCTAGGGTTTGATGCTAAGTCGGTTTAGCTCATCCATATATAAGATTTTGTAATCTCTTTGGAGAGAACTTGGTTTTTATTGATTGAATTAAAACAGAGAAATTCTTCTCTTACAAGTCTTGTCTTCATTCTCCTTACAATATATCGATCTGTAAGGAGGTTTCGAATCAAGCTATGAACGATAACTCGGATTCCATTGATACTCGATCTCTCTTTCGTATTGTGACTCTACACCACAGGGAATCTGCGAAAACATTATCTAATCGAGAAACATGAAAGAAAGAGATAGATTCGAAAGATGTTGCTACACATGTCCTTTGTTCTGAGGAGGGACACGAGCACTTACGAGTCCGAAAACACATTCCCCCTTCAATAATTAGGTGTCACAACAAAATTTGATCTCATAACAAAGTGAATAATGAAATTATCAAAGTACCCCTATATAAAAGACAAAAGTACTTTCCTAAAATTGACCCCTTTTAGTTTATTTCAAAACATTACTTTATTATCTTTCTTCATCTTCTTTCACAAACTATCTCTTTGTATTTCTTTTCTCTCTTCCTCAAAACTCTCTTCTCCAGCTGATTTAATCTTCTTTGATTAAACATTCTTCACACTCCAACTATATGCATATTATCTTGTAATATATAGTCAACTATATGTATATGTATGTTACGATTTAAGGTGGCATTTCGGTTTAATTCGGGGTTCGGTTCGGGTTCGGTTCGGTTCGGGTTATTCGGTTCTAGTAAAACATCAACCATTCAAACCGAAATTAGTTTGGTTTGGTTCGGTTCATTTCGGATTCAGTTTAATTCGGTTCGGTTCATTTCGGGTTGGTTTTAGTTCCGTTTAAAATAATGTAACTTGAAATTAAACTCATAAATCGTAGTTAAAATAAACAAGAAGAATTATTCAAATTAAGAATTCATACTAAACACAAAAACCATTAAAAAAAAAATTAACGTATTAAGTTAAAGATACGACACTTTTTCATACAAAAAGGAGAAGAGACAAAAGAGATTTGTATTAGGTTATTAACCTTTACTAATTAAGTTAAATATTTAAGAAAAATCTAAATGTGATTAATTGTACTATTGTAGACTTAGTAATTTAGTATTGTACGTCAAACTTCAAAAAAAGAAGAAAAAATAAACTTATTCACTAAATATACTTCTTATTTTATGCAAATAATTAATTAATAAAGAATATATCGGTTTATCGGTTTGGTTTGGTTCAAAACTGAACCGAACCAAACTGTTCGGGTTGAGGAAATACTGAACCGAACGGTTTCCTTAATAATTTCGGTTTGGTTCGGTGCGGTTTAAATTTGGTTGGTTCGGTTCGGTTCGGTTAATATTTTTGAAAAATATATTAGTTTCATTCTAAATTACCATTTTTAATACTTTTAAATATTCAATAATGTTTTGTACGGTTGTAGGGTTTAGAATTTAGGGTTTAAGGTTAAACCCTAAACTCTAAAAATTTAAACACTAAAAAAAGTTTTAATCCTTAATAAATCCAAAACTCCTAAAATATAAGAGAAATTTTAAGAAACGCCCCTTTCAATATGCCCATTTCAAAAATACCCCCATTTATCTTTCAAAAATACCCTTTTTGGATTTAGTGTTGATTTAAGGTTTAATTTAGGGTTTAAATCTTGTAGACTTAGGGTTTAGTTCTTTACAAACTATTTGGGTTTATGTTTGAAGTATTAGGGTTTATGTTTTAGGAATTTTAAATTTATTAAGGATTAAAACCTTTTTTAGGGTTTAGACTTTTAGGGTTTAGGATTTTAACCCTAAACCCTAGATTTTAAACCTTACAACCCTACAAACCATTATAGAATATTGTAAAATATTAAAAATGATAATTTAGATTGAATTTAGATTGAAACTAATATATTTTTCAAAAATAGCAAAAACAGGGTATTTTTAAAAATGTGCACCCAAAAGGGGCATTTTTTAGATTCCCCAAAAATATAAACCCTAATACCTCAAACATAAACCCAAATAGTTAATAAACACTAAATCCTAACCCTACAAGATTTAAGCCTTAAATTAAACCTTAAATCAACTTTATATCCAAAAAGAGTATTTTTAAAAGGGTGCATATTGAAAGGGGCATTTCTCACAATTTCTCTATAAAGTATAGTCACAAATATTGTTAACTATATATAGTTAAATATATATTGTAATTTTTATGAACTATATTGTAGCTATATAGCATATCGTTGTAATTATAGCTATCTATATAGTCACTCATTTATTTCATATAAAATCTATTTACAATATTGTTAACTATAAATATAAATTATATCTTTTACCGGCTATAGTTAACATATTGTCATAATTATATTTAGCTATATATTATATATTTTGTAGATAACTACGAATGTTAAGCAAAAATAAAAATTTGAACAGATCTTTTCTAAAGAAATTAGTTCTAGCTAGATATAATTGACTATATATTCTACCGTCATAACTATTTTAGAAATTTTTATCCACACTTATTATTTATTGACCACGTATACCCATTTTCTCATATCCTTACTCACATATACCCACCACTCCCTATTCTAATCACAACTTTTGGTAAAAAATCTAAACTATCCTTCTCCTAAAACCCAACTCAATCGTGAATTTACATAGCCAAAAGTCTTCCTAATCCGATGGAATCAAAGCTCTCTTCGTCATCTCCGTCATGTTTCGACGAGTCTCTCTTCTCGAGTTATATTATCTCTGATTCCTCACCACCGTATCAATTTTGATCGCGAGTTATAATACTCTAGTGGGTTTGGATTTGTTATCTAGCTTTTGCCATGTTCTTAGAGCTTCTCTGTTTCCTTGTCAGCTTACTACTTCTGCTTTAGCTTTGCTTCTTGTGTTTCGTATTGAGGCTTCGTATTCGAGGTTTGAAGAAGGGAGAAAAGCTTGGGTTAAGGTTGTTAATGGAAGTAATGATTTAGCTAGGCTTGTTGTTTCCTCTGTTGATGATGATTAAGTGGTGATTAGAGATACGGTTTTGCGTTATATTGCTGCATTCCCTGTGGCTCTTAAGGTTTGTTTGTGATGCTTCGTTTAGGTAGAGGACGGTTTGATTTTGATTTGTGATTGTGATTGTTTGATGTTGCAGTGTCATGTGTTGTATGGTTCTGATGTTGCTGGTGATGTTGAGGATTTGGTAGATGGGGATGATTTGGATTTGATTCTTGAATCGAAGCATCGGCCCCGCTGTGTTATGCAGTTTATTTCTTAGAGTCTTCAGATGCTGAAGCTGGATAGTAACAAGATTGATATGTTGGTATCTTTCTTTGATCTTGACTGTGATTTTTGTTAATTCTGTTTTTGTCATAGACAATTATCTTATGCTTAAGTTAGATATGCAGTTTATCTCTTTTGTCATAGACACTTATCTTGTGCTTAAGTTGATCATCATTAATGTCCGAACAGGTGTTATAATTTTTAAACTAGATTTTGTACAGCCATATTTATGATATAAATAATTCCGAAATCTGTAAAAGATAATTATGAAATTAAACTTGGAAGGTATAGTGTTGTATTCAAAATGGATAAGAGGAAATGAAAGCGTTGATATAATGAAAAGATTACTTTTCATTTTGAAAGACTTCTTTGTAGACAACGTTTGTAGTCTTTGTATGGAATTTGTCGTTGTCATATGTGATGAACACCTTGAGACCAGCTCGAGACTTGACTCTGAAGAAAGCTACATATAGTTGTCCATGAGAGAATACAAGTTTTTGTAAAAGCAAATCTACTTTCTCAAGTGATTGACCTTGGCTCTTATTTATTATCATTGCAAATGCCAAAGTCAAAGAGAATTGTCTATGACGCATGCGGAAAGGATATTTATCATCTGGAGGTGTAACATACACCCTCGATATCAAAACCTTCTTACCAGTCTTTTTATCACTCCTTGTAAGGATCCTAGCTTCAATAACATGTTTAGCCATCTGAGTGATAATAAGTCTATCAATGTTACATAATCCACCGATCGGATCAATGTTCAGCCACTATATGCAGGAAGTAATATTTGTAATTTAAACGATTGCAAAATCTCTAAAGGATATTGAAATAAACTCGGAAGGAGTATTTTGTGTTGAAAATGGAGGAGAGAAAACGAAAATATTAAAATAATCAAGAGACTAATTAACTCTTTGAAAGACTTCCTTGTACACAACGTTTGTAGTCTTTATCTGGAATTTGTCGTTGTCATATGTGATGAGCATTTTCAAACCATCTCAGGACTTAACTCTGAAGAAAGCTACATATAGTTGTCCATTGGATAAGACCGGTTGTTGTAATAGCAAACCTCCTTTCTCAAGAGATTGATCTTGGCTTTTATTGATTGTCATTGCAAAGGCCAAAGTCAAAGGGAATTGTCGGAAAGAAACTTTTTCATCCGGAGGTGTAACGTACATCCTCGGTGTCAAAACTTTCTTCCTAACCATTTGTCACTTCATGTAAGAATTCTAGCTTGAATAACATGTTTAGTCATGTGAATTAACGAATTAATGATATGAATTCTCATATCTTATTTTACGCAAATTAATAAATTAATGTTTGTTTCATTTCACTATTAGAAAATTGTTTCACAATGATTAAAATCAAATTCTAGTAAAACCATATGGCACAAATTATTATGATTTAAAAGGATATATCTCTTAAAATGTTTGAGTTGAATATTATGAGAAATTTTTATAGATTTAGTAGTAACAAATATTTAGGGATATAATCATAAATTTGATATATATATATATTTGAAATAATTTAAATTCAAGAAATAAGTAAATCAATATTATTACTACCAATTCTCTAAAATAAAAAAATGCATACAGATTCTCCATTCTACACAAAAATTGTTAGAACAAATATAGCAAGATTCTGCTTTTAGCTTACCACCAAAATCCCATGTATGTGAAGTAGCATTTGAGTGAAGAAACTTAGGATGATGATAGACCCGAGCATTTCTTTGAGAAGAAATATGACAGAAGGAGGAAGAAGACAGTTGCGTGGATACAAAGGCTCGAGAATTGTCGACTTCAAAGCCCATTAATCAAGCCGGTGGATTTAAGAGAAATGGAAAGTGGATAACTAAGCGTGAAGAGGAGGTCAAGAGAGATTTAGAAGATCTCGAGTTTCTATTTTATCTTTTTGCTAAGTTTCTGGTTTTGAGTTGTTTCCATTATTGTTAGATTTCTTGATCAAGGTCTAGTCCGCTTTATAAGGGGACCGAGAGAACACTTTTAAGATTATCAATAAAGATCAATTAGAAAAGAATTTTGTCTATTTCTTTGATAATCGATACATAGGAGTTGCTACTTGACTCGAATAACTAGAACTGGAGTTTGTTAGCTACATCTTGATATTCACCTAGCCGTGTCTATCAGATGAACACGAGTATTAGGAGATGTAGATCATCTCCTAATAACGAGCATGTTCAATCATACCTATCAAATTGAGAGAAGAAATTGACTTGAAGCATTCGAAGTAGCTACCATAGGAGTCACGGAGTTGTTTTTGGCTTTCCAGAAACTCCGGCATTCTAGGGTCCCTTGACGAGCCACCGTGGTATCAGTGTCTGGACTTGGAAGTTGCCAATCGTCCACTGAAGACTCCAAGCTCTTAAATATTCCTCCTCCAGCGTCGTCTTCACCGTCGTGAAGAACGATATTAGTGACTGCATTTTCCGAGTTCAGAAGCTTTTTTCCGGTGAGAGAAAAGCGAAGGGACGGCGGAATTCGAATCGGTACTATATAGAGGAGAAAGGACAAAAACAGCGTGATATTTCAATCTCTTGCGCTGAGACAATGCGTCCTTTTCGTCTTGCAGGAATGTTAGTCTTAGGTCATTAAGATATGGTTTTATTAAGGTTGTTCAACATAGGCCAAGAGCTATGTTTTCTTTTATCGTAGCTACGGGCACAGAATATAAACTTCCTGCAAAAACGAGTCCAGAATTTTATTTGTGAGCTAGAATAAAATGCTTAGTCATACAATGTGAGTGAAAAGATATTATCCTAACCATTTGAATGCTTACCTCTGTTCAAGTTCATTAAAACATGATGATGTCATATCGTTTATGAGCTGTCTGCATCATTTACAGGAAGCAAATTGTTAAGCAGGTCAGTTACACAATGGAATAAACAAAAAACAAAGATGTTGCTTACCGGAGAGAATGAACGAAACCAATGAGTTTTGAATATTATTTGTGAGCTTGAATAAAATGCTTAATTACACTGCAAGAGTATAATGCCCCTAACCATTTGAATGCTTATCTACACAACACGTCCCTAATGTTTTAGTAGCTACATATACAACAACACATATTGATCTGTATTTTTTTAATGAGACTAAAAATTTTCTTGTATGTCAAATCCCCCTCTGTTTTATTAAATTTTACAATAAGCACTATACAAATACAAAAGATCATATATTCTTCTTCTATACACAATTGTTTTAGTAGCAACAATGTTTGAACTTTTTTATTTTTCCTACTCTTCTCTCCCAAAAAATGTTTCATATACCATTCAAACCAAGAATCAGAAACCTGTGAAGTTCCATTTTACAACCTGAGCCACATTGGTTCATAGTTCATACCATTTCCATCATAGTTCATGTATGACAGAACCGGCACTGGAAACGCCGTGTGGTACAAAACCCATTTAAACATTTAACAATAATGTTCTTTTGCAAGATTTTCAACCAATCAAGACGCAAGATTCTACACAAAAGAATCTTAACCACAAATTGTGCATGTTCCTATGATACTAAGTTAAGAAACAGAACAAAAATCTATAGAAAATTTAAGACATAATAACTAAAGATACTAATCTAGGAAACATAACAAAGCAGAACAAAAAACTGTAAAAAATCTGGAAAACATAATCAAAATCTCTAAAAGATGTTAGCTTGACTTTTTTTTGTTGAAATTTGTTAAAATATATTTTTTTTAAACGGTTTTACATCACAAAGTGACTCTAGGGGACTAAAGATAAGCTATACAAAACACTCATTGTTGACACGGACGTGACTTAAACTTATCGAAAAGCAAACCAAGTTACTAGGGCATCTTCAAAGGAAGGATCGCCAAGTAATTGTATAGAGCTGAGCCTATTCCTCACTTGCTTGCCCAGGAGCTTGACAAGAGTTGTTGGAGTCGTACCTACAGTACCATGTCGTCTAGCATTTCTCTCTCATCATATATAGTAGACTAATAGGTATGTTTTTAGCCTACTTATTAAGACCTTACACTACAATGTATCGCTGTAGTAA
>OVAP01006076.1:0-10631 GCA_900406295.1 Aurinia saxatilis
AAATTTTGTACACAAGCACATCTAGGGACCTCTCGGTGCTAGTCCAAGAAATATTTGAGCATGTGAATGTTTGGTTTAAGGTTTCTCAAACAAAGCGGGAACAGAATCAAAGTAACGTTAGTTCTAAAGGAGATGTTATATGGTCTCCCCCTCCACAAGGGATGGTTAAATGTAATTTTAATACTCACTGGACGAATGAGAAATGGATGGTAGGTAGAGCATGGATAGTTAGAGATTATCAAGGATCGGCTTTGGCTCATGCCCGAGATGCATTTACAACATCACATAATAGAATTACAGCTGAGTTACGATGCATTGGCTGGACATTACAAAGTTTGAGGGATCTTCATTATCACGATGTTATCATCTCAGCTGATTGTAGTGCGGCGATCGAAGCTCTTCAGAAGCCTTTGGACTGAGCGAAATATAAATTCCTGATTTCGAGTATCAATCATCTACTTTCTTCTTTCCATTCGGTTGATTTTGAATTGGTTAAGCCTTCAACAAACAGCGTGGCTAGAGCCATTGCAAGTAGTGTTACAAGAGAGGGATGGTTCCAATCATACTTAGCTCTGGGTGGTCCGGCGTGGCTTCATGATCGAATATAACTGGACATTAAACGCGGTATCTAAATATCCTTACTTAGGATAGTGATACTGAATAGTGTTTGGTTATTGTTTTCGATCATTTTGTCGGGTGTTATGCTCCATGTTAAACTTTGTTTTTAAAATCAGATGAATAAAAGAAAAATGATGATAAACTTTCCAATTACTGACAAAAAAAAAATGTATGCCAGTTCTTTCTATGCCCATTTTTTGTATGGCTCGCTTAAAATAGCCTTACGATTACTTCTGCTAATTTAACTAGTGCCATCTCTGACTTTTGGTGAAATTCTCTGACATTAGGAAANAAAAAAATGTATGCCAGTTCTTTCTATGCCCATTTTTTGTATGGCTCGCTTAAAATAGCCTTAAGATTACTTCTGCTAATTTAACTAGTGCCATCTCTGACTTTTGGTGAAATTCTCTGACATTAGGAAATTCATTTGATTAAATGGGATAAAATTACATATTAAGTAGGTTATCTTAGCAATAAAATTCTGAATAGGTTATCTTAGCTATTTCAATAAAAAAGTGGGTTATGGTAGATTAATTTTTTAAATTATCTCTCAAGTATTAGAAGATATTCCTTTGGGTACTTTGGTACACGTGGAAGAACAAAAATATGCTTTGCATTGAAGGTCTTCGTTTTGGAGTTAAAGAAACCTTGGATAAAGTCTTAGAAGAATCTCAAAAACTGGTTCTTAGCTCAGGAGGTTAGTTATGTGACGCGTCCTTCTAGTCAGCCTATTATCCCAAACCTAAACCTTTATGGAACCTCTCCCAGTTGATTGGGTTAAGTGCAATTTAGGATTCTTTTGGTCTCAGTCTAGAAATGAAGGTGGAGATGCTTGGTTAGTAAGAAATCATATAGGAGGCTCAGTTTCAGGTTCTGGTCTGGGGTATTTTGTCTATGTCTCACCACTCTTTCAATTAGGTGATCTTTGCTTTAGAAGGAAATGGATATGGGGGAGGCTATTCACAATCCTTCTAGCTGGCCTTCTTTATGTGCATACGTTGATGATATCTCATGTCATCTACCCTCTTGGAAACTTACTGTTGAACATAGAGATGCCAACCAGGGAGAAAATTCAATTGCAATAAGTGTTAGTGTGGAAAATCGGTGGAGATCATATGTTCTTATGGGGGAACAAGCTGGTTACTCAATCTCTCTAAGAAGGAAAAATTTGCTTACTTAGCTTTCTTTGGCGCTCAGTCTCTTTGTTGTTTTCTATTTTATTTTGTTGTTTGTTTTACTTTCTTTAGTTTTTTTCTCCTTGTATGAACCTTTTCTTTATTCTAGTATCTTTCAAGTGAAAGAAAACAATAGTAATATGGGAGTAAAGTCAGACAAAAAAAAAATAAAAAAATAAAATGGGAGTGAAGTAAGGGACATGTCATTTACCAATAAAAAACATTTTGAGTTTTCAAATTTGTAATTATAGAAATCTCTACACAAAACAGGAAAAGTGGATTGGTTACAAAGAGCTAAGACATGACAGAATCTCAAACCCAAATTCAACTAACTAGAGAAACGGATAAATAACTCTGTTCTTGTGAATAATAGGATCACACACTCGAAAAACAGAACTAGGAAGAACATTTTTAGACAGTTCATCAACTACACTCACCTTGGTTTTCGCGGTTTAGCTCTTTTCTTTGGGGTTTAAGAATCTCTTTTGTTTGATAAACTGTTGGATCAATCTATCTACGGGCTTTTGTGTCGATCAGTGGAACGGAAGCAGTTTTCCTTGTGGCTGTGTGGTACCGCTTCTCATCATCGCACAAAATTCCTCAAAGTTTATTCTTCCATCCTGGAAAAGAGTTCATTACAAGGTTTCAAAAACAGGTAAAATTTTTCTGATGTTGACATATCTCAGAAAGGGCGACTTACATTATCTGTATCAACTTCGGATATAACCTCTTTGATGCTGGCTTCATCTCCCATTCCATATTCCTTCATGGCACTTTCCAACTCATCCCTAGTTATGTGCCTGCAAGGCATTCACATTTACGTCAGATTCCATGTCCCAGTTCCTTAGAAGAACATGAAACTATTTGTTTCGAGTCTTGATTTAAGTATATTACAAATTCCACTCTTGATTCTCTTGACACAAGAGATGATCAATGGAGATTAATTCATAAACTGAAACCGGAAGAAACGTACCCGCTGTTGTCTTTATCAAAATGTTGGAATGCTTTGTATACATGCTCATCTCGATCCAGTTTGTATCTATGCATTGTTGCAGAGATAAACTCGTAGTAGTCAATTGTTCCATTACCATCCACATCAGCCTGAGAAGTTACCATTATGTGTCTTAATGTTTTGTTTCTGTTAAGAATTCAGATGTAAAAAAGTAAAATTGAGATGTTGAAGAGAACTCACGGCTTCCATGAGTTGCTTTACTTCAGTTTCGGAGAGTTTAGACCCAAGTCTTGTTAATCCGGTTTTCAGTTCTTCATAAGTAATCGTCCCACTATTGTCGGTATCCATGTTAGCAAACATGGTTTTAAGACCTTTGATTTCCTCTTCAGACAGACTCTCAGCGATAACCTGCAAACGAAAAACAAAAATCAGGCACCGGTAGATATGAGATGTCTCAGTTGATTACAACGTGTGAGAGATGACAAGACAGCAAACAAGATGCACAATCATTTTATGAAAGTTTAAGCTACTCCCTTTACCTTAAGAGCTAGCTTCTTGAGCTTGTTCATAGCTCGGAACTGCTTCATACGGGATAAAACAGCACTATCAATGGGCTTGTCCGGTGCTTCTCCACCTTTGATCCAAGGATGTTCTATAAACCATAAGGATTGCTACATATTAGTAAAGCATTACCTAGTTAGACGACCAAAAACTCACAGACAGAACATAACAAGAGAAGANGAGACAGAACATGACAAGAGAAGAATTCAAGTTTCACACATCTCACATAGACAATGGACTGACTACCTTGTTCTGGTGTTAAGCCTAGAATCTATAATCATGCCTTCTAATATGAAGGTTCAATTTGATTGCTTTAAAATCCCGAAAGATAGGAAGAAAAATGGTATTCATAATCTTACCAAGAACCTCAGCAGCAGAAATTCGTTTCTTCGGGTCTTTTGTTAGCATCTTCCTGACAAGATCTTTCGCACTCTCAGATATAGAAGGCCATGGTTGGCTTTCAAAATCAATTTCGCCTCTTATAACCTCATCGAAGATTCCTTTCTCATTTTCTGCAGGATAACATAATTATTACAGATCAAATCTCAAGAAAAACAAATTAAGGAATTTGATAAGCTTAAGAAAAATCTCTTTACCAGCCCAAAAAGGAGGTACACCGCTTAGTAGGATGTACAAAATAACACCTGCACTCCAAATGTCAATTTCCTTCCCGTAACTTCGTCGTAATACTTCAGGAGCAACGTAGTAAGCACTCCCGACTATATCTCTATAAACTTTTCCTGTATTTGTTGGTTTCACAAACCACGCATCAATCACATGTATACAACAACCAAACTTGCTAAAATGGCATACTAAGACAATGCCACAGAGAACCCAATCTAATGCAGATGTTTTATAGTAAATAGCATTATGCAAGCCTTGGCTTTAAGTCCTATCTCTATGAATTGGAACATAAGTAACCATTTTTTCTCATGAATGACGCATTAAGCAACAATTATAAAATCCAAAGTTAGAAACACCAAATAGGCAACATGTTAAGATATATTTGAAAAAGCTAAACTTTATCTGAAGAAGAGAAAGTTATTCTAAGCTCACCTTCTTCAATGAACACAGACAGCCCGAAATCGGTTGCTTTAAGCATAGCATTCTCCTCTTTACTCGACAACAAGAAATTCTCGGGCTTAAGATCACGATGAATGACACCCATGAAATGACAAATCTGAACAACATTGACAATAGACCTAATGATTCCAGCAGCAGCTCTCTCAGAGTAATGACCCTGAGCTATAATCCTATCAAACAACTCACCACCAGCACACAATTCCATAACCAAATGCACAGATTGTCTATCCTCATAAGCACCTTTAATCTCAACAATGTTAGATTGTCCAGACAAATACTGCATTATCTGAATCTCTCTCTTCACATCCTCTTTATCCTGCTTACTAATCAGCTTCCTCTTCAGTATCGACTTGCAAGCGTAAGTGTTCCCCGTCGAAATCTCTTTACACGAATACGTAATCCCGAATTGACCTCGACCTAGCTCTTTCCCCAAAGTGTAGAATTTCTTGATGTCTTCGAATGGTTTACCTAAGATGGTCTCTGGATCTCGAGCTGAGATTGGTGGAGGAGTCGAAATCTGCTGATTTGTGGTTCTGGGTTGATGGGTCTGTGGGATTTGAGGTTTACGATGCTCTGGGATTTGATGGGTTTGTACTGGATTGATCGGAGCTGACGTTTTTCCGGCGATGTCTTCTTCAGTGTTGTTCCGGTGTTTGCTACTGAAGCAACCCATTTTAGCTTAAAGGAAGGATTTTTCTTCTTGTTGGGTTGATGAAAGATGAGATTTTTCAGTTTTGTATAAGTTTGACTGGAATTCAGATATATCGTATATTTCTCTCAAGTTTGTAAGAAGTAAGAACTGTAGAAGAAGCCGTGTCAATTTGCTACGTTTACTCCCAAAATTGAATGAATTAGATTTTTATATTTTTGAATATTTTGGCTTTTGTTTTGGAAATGATTAAATGTGTGAATATCTTGGGATCGAAACGGAAAATTGTGTGTGTTTTGTCAACTGAATAATGCACTCCACACGTTATGCTAATCAGGAAAAAAAGCAAGAATTTATTGGAAAAGATTTTGAATTTCGAACTGTCAAATTGTATTTCCCTTTCTAGATTTATTTTCGACATTTTTCGTATAATGAAATTAAATTCTAGTCGTCTCTCGAGGGATTCATTGGGCCTTGTAGTTGTACTACCTCTTGGGGGTGCTAAGGAGAGAAGGCCATTTACCAGAAGATATAATCTGTTTACAGCTCTAGATTGTTGGTAAAACTTACTAAAAACAGATATCAACAAACAGTGTGTGTTAATTTTGTGATGGACCGTGTTTTTCATTCTTATTCAGTTGTGTTTTTGGTAATCTCAAAAATACCCATTTAAAATCCAAATTTTTTAAAAGGCCCTCGGAACGAAGATATTTTTAAAAATAGTTTTCATTCCTTTGTTAAGTTACAGTTTTGTCATTTTTTTCTGTATTTTCTTTTCACGATGATTCATCCTTTTTTTTTTCTTTTCACTGTGATTCATCTCTCTCTTCAATCTCCATCGATAATTTTTTTTCTATCTCTCTTCAATCTCCATCAACTAAGACAATTTTATTTTAGGTTCTCGATTTGAGAATTTTAGTTTAGGATTATGTTTTAGGTTTGGATTTGAGGATTTTAGTTTAGGATTAGGTTTTAGGTTTTGGATTTGGGGATTTTAGTTTAGAATTAAGTTTATTTAAGTTTAGAATTAAATTTTAGGTTTTGGATTTAAGAATTTTAGTTTTGGATTAAGTTTAGGATTACATTAGAGAATTTGGATTTTTAATAAAGACATTGTAAAACGGTTTTACCATTTATAAAAATTTTAAAAGATTTGAAAACAAAATCGCTTGTATGAAAAGAGAAACTTTGAAAACAATGAACAAAGAACTCAAAGTTGAATAACAAAACAAACAACCGAGATAAAGAACAGATTGATAGACGTGAGAATGGATAGATTAAGCAAGAAGAATGAGCTAGTTTATAACCTCTTTAAAACCATACATTCTCACAAAAACTTTATAAACATTTTGTAAAAGTGTTTTATCACTAAATATAATATGATAAACTCGTTTTTAATACCTTATAAAACCTTATAAGTTGACTTTTAAAACCTTATAAAATTTATAAGCTGACTTTTAAAATCTTATAAAACCTTATAAATTTTATAAACTCGCTTTTAAAACCTTATAAAACCTTATGAAATCCTTATAAAACGTTATAAAATCTTATTAATCTCATATAAGTTTATATATTTTTATAAATCATTTAACAAAATATTTATAAGTTACTTAAAAATCAGAGAGAGGGGAGAAATTTTTTGTATAACATTTTACTAGCGAGATGGAGAGAGAGAGAACACAATGAACATTACCATATTGAAGACAATCTATTGAACTTTGCCAATTTTAAAAATCGGAGAGAGGGGAGAAATTTTTAATAATATTTTACTAACGAGATGGAGAGAGAGATAACACAATGAACATTACCATGTTGAAGACAATCTATTGAACTTTGCCAATTTCAAAAAAACGTCAAATATGATATTTCAAATCTTAGATTTCAAATCTTAGATTTGAGATTTCATATTTGAAATCTCAGATATAATATCTCAAATTCTAGATGGAAAATTGAACTATGAGAAGAAAGTTGAAGAGGAGATTTTGCTAATTTCAAAGAGATATCATATATAGAATTCCGAAATCTCGGATCTCAAATCTGAAAATTCAAAATCTTAGATTTCAAAACGAAAAGAGGATGAATGATTGGTGGAAGAGAAGAGAGGAAGAGAGGGAGAGAAGAGGAGGAGAAAGGATGAAGAGAAAAAAAAATATATATATATATATATAACAATGGAAAAAAGAGAGAAAAAAAAGAAAAAAATAATAATAAGGAGGAAAGAGGAATGAATGGTAGTTTAGGATTTCCATATTTTAAAAATGGTATTTTTAAAAGGGTTTTGGGAATGGGGTATAATTAAAAAGGGTATGTTGGGAGGCATATTTCTCTTTTGTTTCTTTTGTTAGTTTTCGTCTTTATTTTTATTCTTTAATTGATAAACTCTTTAATCAAAGAAGTTTTTGCTATCTTAATATCACTATCCACTAGAACTTGTTCTCAACGACTTCAAGATCGTGTGAATTTGATTGGGCATTTTTAGACTCAACAACCAATTCCACAAATCCTGTATTCAAGGTATAAGATTATAGCTAGTCTTACATCATTTTGTCGTTATATTTCTTCTTATTATCTACTTCCAAATTTTGTATAATATATGTTATTGATATAAAAACTTGGAAGAATCTCAAAAATACTATTTTTGGTGTGCATTTTCAGAAATGCCACTTTTTATGATCTATTTTTTAAATATACCAATTTCAAAATAATTACCATTTCATATTTTAAAATGTCTTAAAAAAATTTTTAGTGTCACCAAACTTTAAACTCCCAAACCACAAAAAGAAAAAAAAAATTGATGCTAAAACCCTAAAATCTAAATACTAAAACCTAAAATTTTAAACCCAACTAGTTATTTAACATTAAACCCTAACCCTATATGTTTTTAATCATAAACCTTAGAACCCTAAATGAACAATAAATCCTAAAAGTGGTATTTTTTTAAAAAAATGAAAATGGTATTTTTGAACATAATAACCCCAAAAATGGTAGTTTGGCAATTTCCCTAAAAAATTCAGGCCTAAAAAAAATAATTTGGGCAAAATATAAAATATAATTTTCACTCACTCTTAAAAATATGTTGTTAAAATGTCATAATTCAAATTCTCAAATAAGGTTTAGTAGTATGTGTATGTGAATTATGGAATATAAAGAGTATACATGTAGTTAATCCAACTTCTTTTTCCTTTTATAAATTTAAGTCTTGTGAGGATAAAGTAATAATAATTTAAGTATAATAATGTGTAACATGATTAATAAAAACGCAGCCATGGTGAGCACAAAACTAATTATTCTTTCGCCTTTTACTAAAAAATACAGTGTGCTCTCCACACTTAAATGGCATACGCCTATTTTGTAAGGATTTTTCACTTTTCAGTGAGACCCGAAAAAAGAAGAAAAGTTTACAAAAAAAAAAGTATGATTAAAAAAAAAAGAAGTAAATTAGAGGTCAAACGTCCAACCCAAATCAGAGATCGTAGGTCAACGAAAAATAGCTAATGGGTTGAAAGTTGGTCGAAACCCACAAGATCGTGAAGGATGAATGAGTTGTGTTCGCACTTACAGCTTTTCCAAAAAAAATTTGTCCCACGCCCATTTTCATTTCTATTTTGGTATATACGGTTTAATCATATATATCTTTTTTATATCATTAATCACATATATTCATATTTTTTTTAATCATTTTTTTAAAAAAGATTAAAATACTTCTATTCAAATATTAATTATTTATAAGGTTTTAGGGTNAATTTGTCCCACGCCCATTTTCATTTCTATTTTGGTATATACGGTTTAATCATATATATCTTTTTATATCATTAATCACATATATTCATATTTTTTTTAATCATTTTTTAAAAAAAGATTAAAATACTTCTATTCAAATATTAATTATTTATAAGGTTTTAGGGTTTAGAATATAGAGTTTAGGGTTTAAAAACATAAATCATAAAATCATAAACTCCCAAAAGTCTTTCCACCCCTAATAAACCCTAAATCTCTAAAATATAAATTCTAAATCCTAACAAATAAACTCTAATAGTTATTAAAAGTTAAGCCCTAAGTTTATAATGGTTTAACCATAAATCTTAAACCCTAAGTAAATTATAAACTCTATAATTTTACTAAACCCTAAATCCTAAAATCCTAAACCCTAGCAAATATATCCTTTATAATAAAAAATAGTTTTGGTAAATGAAGGGTATAATATTATTAAAATAAAAAAGGATGAGTATATGTGATTTAAAAAAGTGGTAGTTATATATGGTTAGTGGGTATGGAAAATTGGGTATATTTGTGATTCTCTCATATTTTTTATTTTGCTTTTCTTGTCGGACCATATCTTTTCTTTTTCTTTTTTTTTCTTTTTTTTCCTTTTTTTTCGTCGTCGTCTTGTATTATTGAAAGCATAAACGCAAGTGTTACAATTAATAATCTAAGAAGTAGTTCCTCGCCCGACGACCCGAAAGTTCATAGCCCGGCGATCCGAAAGTTCATATGAATTACATAAACAATCAACTCTCAGGGGCTGTTATTGGTAATTGGATTTGTAGAGAGTTAATAAATCTTAAGAATTTGAGAGATTTATATAGAGTTGTAGAAAATTTTAAAAGTTGGGAGATTTGTAAAACTTTAGTGATAAGAATTCTGAAAATCTCATGTGTACCCATAAGATTTTCAGAATCATGTTTAATGAGTAAAATTATAAAGAATCACAATAACAATAGATTTTAATAGAATTGCAGAATCCATAATAACAAAACTTTTTGAATAACATAGGATTGCATTAAGAATTTATGAAATCCATAAACCAATACCAAATTATTTTATTAAGAATTCAACAATCCATCTCCCAATAACAATGGAACAACTAACATAACAACTACTAAACCCATAACTAAAACTGAAACTAATAACAACTCAAGGATAGTAGATGTAAGCCTGAGAGGACCGGTGTCGGGACTCTAGGAATGAAGTTGAGTAGCTAAGCCGATAATATGTCACTAGCTCTCCAAGGTAGATGATGCTGGAGCTGGACCGAAAACCATGTAGATCAAGAAGGGTCGAAACTAGAACTGATCAAGATAACCTGAGAGCATGAACTTGGCACAACCTTCAAGCGAGTATCTTCAACCAAACAGCAGAACAACAACAGAGAGGAAAGCGGAGCAAAGGGCTAATACTCAGAAAAACAACTGTTGAAATTCAACCAGGGAAGGACACATACTTAAAACTTCAGGTGCAAATAGGAAGTATTCACTTTTGTAGGAGCACAACTTGACGCATAGGTAAAATTCACACCACCAATCAAAACAGAACCTCAACTCTTAACCTAAGAGCAACCCTAGCTACAGGGGAATAAACCCCGACGACAGACTAAGACCAAATTGAAACTATTGTATTGTCATAATCTGAGGAAACCCAACTAGCAGGACCCCAACCACATGACACTACACTAGAAAATTGAAACTAAAGAAAAGCAACCCAGACCGAGACCGTAGGAACCTCTCAGTTAGGCAAACCATTATTGCAGCCGAAGACTTTAGTTATCCAATTTCGGTATGAGAGTAAGGAAGCTCCGTAGGAAAGAATCGGAGCT
>OVAP01006077.1:0-12226 GCA_900406295.1 Aurinia saxatilis
CGGTTTCCAGACGATCGGTTATTCAGCTTAACTGAAATTCCTCATAGCCTACCCTTTTTAATAGATAGAAAACCCCCCCAAAAACCTTAGTTAACATTAGTTTACAGTAGAAAACCCTTTAAACTATTTTCTTGCATTTAATTAGAATTGTTTAGGCTAGTTGCATATTATTTTTGGTCTCTGTGGGATTCGATCCTTAAGTACTATAACTGATAAGTTGTTATGCACTTGCAGTTAGAAATACATAGGGTAAAACTTTGTGTATCAAGTTTTTGATAAATCATAAAATCCACGATATATGCAAAGTTATTTGATTATTCTTTGAGAGTTTTTGTAAGGGAAACATCTTTGAACCCTCTTTGATTTTATTCTTGATACACCATATTAGTGAAGATCATGTGACCCGTAAATCTTCATGGCTCACGCATTAGTCTCAGAGAAGGTTTTTACGACTCGTAGATCCTCAGTGGCTCGCGCCTCAGACTCGGAGAAGAATCTCGCAAACACTCAAGCCACAACTCGCATCTTCTTGGCCATCATGAATTTCGAGACCCGTGGAAATCGTATGATTCGCGAATTTGTCGAGAAAGCATGCTCACACCTTTGATGCTTCCTCTCTTCAACCATGGCCCGCTTCTTCATCAATACCCAATATCTAAGGTACATGGCTCTTTTAAATCGTCCATCTTTCAATTTCAAATTTGAAATCTAAAGAGAAGAGTGGATGAGGCAGAGGAAGTAAGGTAAGCTCTAAGGAAAGTCTCAGACTTGGTATCAATCCAAAGTGCTTAAGCATCACAATTGATAGCGCACAACGGTTAAATGTTCTCTGTAAAACACAAGAATCATCTCAGACTTGGTATCAATCCAAAGTGCTTAAGCATCACAAGGATATATTGCTCATAACCATCGAGCAATCGTAACCAACATCCTTTATAATAAATATTGAGAGGCTTAGTCTTTCGATAACTTGATCATCCGAACATGGAATCAGACAATTAATGCTTCTATTTCATATGAAACTGTTTTTGTAGACTCGAAATGGTTCTAGAGGTCGCCTTTCGATAAGAAAGGCTTGATCCGCGACCAGTGAAGCTTTCACGGGTCGCACTTCATCATGCTCAGCACGAAGCGCAACTCGTGAAGCTTACACGGGTCGCACTTCATCATGGCCAAGCCAATCCGCGACCTGTGAAGCTTCTACGGGTCACCTATTGCAAAGTAGAACCTTTCGAGAACTCAATTTCATCCAAGCCTTGATCTTTCGATCATACGAACATGAAACCGAGCCTTCCGAGAACTCAATTTCATTTGAGCCTTTAATTAGTTTTCTGCATATCTTCTATAATGGTACTTTAGTTGTTTCTGCTTCTAACTCAGTGAATGCCTATAAGTGCTACAGAGAGATAGTGATGATAGAGAAGTATTTGCTTTCTCTGAGTAATAGCAAGGATTCTGCTTTGAAAACAGTAGCAGATGATATGTTGTCGAAGTTTGATAATTATTGGGATGGCATGAAGATGGCTTATGCAAAGACGTGCTTTAAGAAACTATATGGGAAAGATAGTCTAGAGTCTAAAGGTCTATATGATTTTGTTATGGTTGTTTTAATGGCTCTCTTTAAATGAGTATTCCAGTAGGTCCAGTGGAGGAACATCGATTGTGCAATCATTTCAGTCTTCTCAGCCATCAACTTCAACTTCAACAGTAGACAATGATCAGGAGGAAAAAATGGATATGGTCAATGGTAGTCTTCATGAAAGGATGGAAGATGAGTGGAATGAATTGGTTTCATAGATATGACTTACATATTCAAGAGATGAGTTTGGAGTTTATTTAAAGGAGCATATTGAAAACCCAAAGTTTTTGCATAGAGTATAATATGATGTTCTTAACTGGTGGAAGGTAAACAGTTATAAAAAACCTATTGTTTTTTAGGTTGCTAGAGATGTCCTTTTAGTGCAAATATCTTTAGTGGCATCAGGGAGCGCTTTTAACACAAGTGGCATGATCATGGATCCATATAGGAGTTCCCTAATCGACTACATGATCAAGTGTACAAAGCAATGACTCTTGACTGACATTCATGCTAATTACAGAGGTCTGCTTACTAATGCTCAGACCCTATATAAATTTGAAATGCTAGATTCACTTGAGAAAGGTAATATTCTTCATTCTACTTCATTAGTTATTTACTTATACCATTTAGACATGTTTTGTCGTTCCTAAATCCTAATGTTTTATATTTTTATATAGGTAGTGAACGGTGACGTGAACCGTATGTTTTTCCATCTTTAGTTATGTTATCATTTCGCAGTGCATTATAAACTATTTTATGTTAACTGTACTTATTATGTAGTTTACTTTTTCATTATAAATTACACCATATTTTTATTCCGTATTTCATTTTGCTGTCACCATTCGATCGTGTTTTTTTTCTTTTTTTACTTTACGACCGCCATAGATTTTTTTTTTACTATCTTGTAGTATTAAATTATACTTATTCCGTATCATATTAGTTGTTGTTCTAGGTTTATTTGTTTGCTTCATATTAATTGTTGTTTTATGATTTTGATGTATATTTTAGTTTTAAATTTTAAATCTAGTGAAGAAGATAAAAATTATTATTATTTTTTAAGGTATAATAGAATTTTTAATGTATTTTTTTTAGTATGTATGAAATAATGGAGGATGATAAGAAAGTTGTTTTCTTAAGTATATTTTAATTGAAATTGAAAAAGAAGGTAGTTAGTCTCAGTAAAATCTCTTTTTGTGGAATCTCATAATGATGCTCTGCCACAGTGTTTGACTCATCGGATTCCTCACAGTTCGATAGATCTTTGTTCACATTTCCGTTTGTACCCTTCGTTGAGAAGAGACTCTACCCACTGTACACGTGTATGGTGATTTATTCCTTGGTGAGATAACGCTGTTAAAAGATATAAACGGCGTTTCTCTCTCTGTTTTCCTTGGTAACGGCGAGTAAACCGGAACGAGATACCAACAGCTTCATCGGGAGAGAGAATCTTGTGTCTGCTTCCCCATCATAATACTATTTACTAATTACCTCCCCGTCATTAACAAACAAAAGACAACATGATTATTGTGATGCAACTCGTATAAAACTAACTACATAGAATTTTGATTTCACAAATTTCACCAATATACGATTTTTTTTTGTTAACCATCCGATTTCTTGCATTGATTTGCATTTATTCTCTTAGAACTGTTTCATTTGGATTTAACTTGCTTCAGTTTTGTCTTTTCTAGTTTGGTTATATTGATGAATATACAAGTAGAAAACAAAAGAATAACGGTGACTGAAAACTTGATAAATTCTTAAACATAATATATTTTTATGTGTTAATTTTGCTTTTGTAAAACCATAAAATAAATATAGCAAAATGATATATTAGCATATATTATTTTCTCATGCTGTTATTCCTCTTTTCAACTTTTCTAATATTGTTTTTGATTATAGATCCTTCTATTCCCCAAAATTTCTTATTGATTTGTATGATTAATCCGACTCGATTACTCAATGTCGACCCAATATCATTTCATGCCTTCAAAAAAAAAAAAAGTCCATAAAATATTAGAATCCAGCACCTTGATACATATAGGTGGCAGACAAACCACTACACCACAACAAAAATTTACAAAATTATTACCCTAAAAATACATTATAAATTTGGATGCCTAAAATTCTTGCTTCTCGAAGTTTGGTCTTGGACCGGGCCTAGATTACTTATTTATATGAATACAACAATTATCACTTTATTTCAAAAATTATAAATAATGATATCAGATATTACATTTAAAAGTTGCTTTATATATATATATATATAAGCAACTTTATAATTTTTTTCCGTAATACCCCATGTTAAGTTTTTTTAAAAAAAATTATAAACCATCTTAAGTGTACGTACCATTTTCTTTTCTCTTTTAACTATGTATATTAAGAAGAGTCCCTATTAACTATGTAGTATTATTGGTTACCTACTAGTGCTAAAAATAAACTGTGCTTTTTTTGTCACAAATTTATTATTTTAATCTGTAACAAACAAAAAGCAACAAGCTATTGAACCAGTAGTATGATGGGTCAATACTTTTAAATCACTGATAAAGTTGACACTTTTTGCAGAACTTTGTTCTTGTATTATTTTTTAATCTTATCTTTAATGACATCGTTCGATACGATGTTTCAGGATTTATTCGTTACAAAAATAATAATTTAACAGAAAGAAACACTAAAACAAAAAAAGAAGACAGGAATATATGCTTGAAAAGTACGCAATATTTAAAATTTTGAAAGTTCAATGTTTTTCTATCGTTGATACAATACGAGGTACACAAATTTACCAAACTGAGTAATGCAATTGAAATGCAAAAGGACCGTTCGTGTAATTGAAAATATTGGTACTATTTTGGTTTGTGGCTGTTTGGAGCGGAGCAAACGACGAAACTCGTGAAATGAAAATCTAGTAAGACCTGCATCGACTACCTCGCCCATGACTCATGGGCTCCACTCACATCTTTGTATTTGTATATATAAAACAAATATCTTACTTCGTATTTCATTATTACTGTATCTAATTTATTTTTAATAATTTGCAAGATTATAGTGAATCATTTTTTAGTTGCAATTATAATAATACCTTTATAAAAATATTTAATTTGTACACATTCCTTTAAATGTTTTTTATCACTGGTAGTATTATTAATGAAATAATCGTTTGAATAAATCATAAATAAGCTAGAATGTTTTAAAGGAGTGTCGTTGGGTTTTTTTGTAATCATTTGATAGACGGTTTCGCTTTTCGTAATTATTTTTATTGTGGGGACCGTAAACATAATTTTGAACAGATTAATTGAGTCTTTGGGTGTGTTAATTAGGCCAGAAAGGTGTATTTAAGGGATAATAAAGTAGAAGGAGAAAGTGACAAGAAAAGAGAGAGAGTTAAAAAAAGCAGAGTCTTTTCATCATCAAACGAGAGACCCACTTCAATGTCACTGCAGAATCAGTGGTGGTGTTAGTGGTGGGTTACAGAGGAAGAAGAAGATAAATAAAGGTGTTAGCTTTTCTACAAAAACTTCACCAAATAAAGGCATTTCTTGGATATCTCACAAGCATTCCCAAATCTCTCTCTCTTTCTCTTCTTGCTGGGTTTGGAAGATGGGTGCAGCGGCGCATTTTAGAAATGAAGGGTTTTTCAAATGGTTTCTGGTTTGGTTCTGCTTCTTGGGATTGCCGTCTCTAACATGCGCTGGGAGATTAAGTGTTGAGAAGCAGAATTTTGAAGTGTACAAGCACTTGAATCGCTTGAATAAGCCAGCCACCAAGAGCATTCAGGTTTTTAATTTTTACTTACTTTACATGCATTCTCTCTTATTTTGGTTGGTTTGTCTGGTACCAACCTAATTGATTACTGAGATTTACTGAGTTATGAACAAGTAAATGTAGGAATAAAATTGCAAACTTTTTATTACTATGTGAAGATTTGGAGTCCGAATTGATTTACAGTTTCTATTGTTTTCAAACAGAGTCCAGATGGGGACATAATAGACTGTGTTCACATATCTAAGCAACCAGCTTTTGACCATCCTTTCCTCAAAGACCACAAGATTCAGGTACACCATTTGCTACACTCTCTTGTGTTTTCTTTCAGTTTTGCCTATATCTAACATATTGTGGGTTTCTTGAACAGATGAAGCCTAGTCACAGACCAGAATGGCTGTTTGATGAGAACAAATTGTCTAACAAGCCAAAACCAATAACTCAGTTATGGCACCAGAGCGGAGTGTGTTCTGAAGGAACAATTCCAGTAAGGAGGACAAAGAAGGAGGATGTTTTGAGAGCAAGTTCTGTTAAAAGGTATGGAAAGAAGAAGTGGCGTAGTGTTCCTCAGCCGCGTTCTGCGGACCCTGATCTCATCAACCAAAGTGGTCATCAGGTAGATTCTACTGATCGTTACGTATATACCGATGTATCATCTGAGTTCTTAATATAAAAAGTTCTCATTTGTATGTGCATTTGGTTTGGCTCTCTGTGGGGATCTAGCATGCCATAGCTTATGTGGAAGGAGGCAAGTTTTACGGGGCTAAGGCGACAATAAATGTATGGGAACCCAAAGTACAAAGCCCAAATGAGTTCAGCTTGTCTCAGTTATGGATTCTTGGTGGTGCTTTTGGTCAAGATCTTAATAGCATTGAAGCTGGTTGGCAGGTAACCACTTAAATAAAGTCAATACACTTATGTTTCGGTTACTCTTTATGTTCTTCTCTTCTTTGACATGTTTATACAACTCAGGTAAGTCCTGATCTATATGGAGATAACAACACAAGGCTTTTCACGTATTGGACGGTAAGCTTGCTTAACTATTTGAAGATTTTTACTGTATACAGTACGTCTTTTGGACTGATAAGGTTTCATTTTTCTTATTGAATTTTCTCTTCGGAACAAACAACAGAGTGATGCTTATCAAGCTACTGGTTGCTACAATCTTCTTTGTTCGGGCTTTATACAAGTCAACAGTCAAATAGCCATGGGAGCCAGTATTTCTCCCGTATCTGGCTTCCATAACCCACAATACGATATCAGTATTACCATTTGGAAGGTAAAATCCGGATTCCATTCATTGAAACTGTCTGTGATTGTGTCTGATGAATCAAACCGGTTTGCATTTCAAGAACCATTTGTTTTCATTACATTCTTTAAAATCACAGCTTTCTTATACTCATACATATCAAACCGGTTTCCATTTCCGAGGAAACCAATTCTTTTCACCTTTTTGTTGTCAAAGATGTTAACTTTATGAATCACTGATTATGTCTGATGAATCAAACCAATAACTCGGGAACATTTTTTCTTGTAGGATCCAAAGGAAGGGCACTGGTGGATGCAGTTTGGAGATGGTTATGTGTTGGGATACTGGCCAAGCTTTCTATTCTCATACTTAGCGGATAGCGCATCAATAGTTGAATGGGGCGGAGAAGTGGTGAATATGGAAGAAGATGGTCACCACACGACTACGCAAATGGGAAGTGGTCAATTTCCAGATGAAGGGTTCACAAAAGCGAGTTACTTCCGGAACATTCAAGTCGTTGATAGCTCTAATAATCTGAAAGAACCTAAAGGGATTAACACGTTCACCGAGAAATCAAATTGCTATGATGTTGAGGTAGGTAAGAATGATGACTGGGGACATTACTTTTACTATGGAGGTCCCGGAAGAAACCCTAATTGTCAGTAAAAGTATTAACAGAAGAAAGAAGATGATCAAGATGTAGAGGAACACTTGTACTGAATTTTTCCATATGTTTGATGTGAAGTGTGAAAAATATCGTTTTTGTTGAGTTTTTCTTACACTTTACTATCTGAATTTTCAGGACATTTTGGTTTCTATTTTTGGTGTCTAGGTTTTTGAATTAGGGTTTAGTTTTGGTTTTGGGTTTGTTTTGTTACTTGGGTTTGAAGAGAACAACAAGTCTTGTCTGTAGTTTGTAAGTGTGAAGGAGAGCACTTTGATTCTCTTGTAAGTTGTAGTAACCTTTAAGATAAGTGTAAGACCTTTCGGTTGTGTTAGAGTCTTTTGTCATTGCATTTGCTATGATGGGTGTTTGATTCATTTCTTTGTATGTACCAACTAATTATTCTCTTAATCAGTGAAATATCCACATTCATGATTTCAACCATAAGTGGTTTGATAATGATAGACTAATGCGAATTATTCTCTGTCATTACATAAAGTGATTAACTAAAGAAAAAAGGGTTAAGAAAAAAATACTAACTAGGGGGTTAGGTTATTGGGAGCTAAAGAGTATGCGGATTTGTAAAATTTAGAGATTTTAAAAGTTTTCAAGATTTGTAAGAATTTTTAAAATGAGAAAAATGTCGAAAAAGATCTCAATTTTCGAAAAATTGATGTTTAAGGCATCAATTTTTAAAATGTCTTTTAATCATCGAAATGTCTTTCAAAATGTTCAAGGCTAAACTTTTCATGACGCGGACGTTTGAGGGATATTGTTAAGTCTCTGTCAGAAATCATGTTACGCTATTAACTCTTTGTAAACGGTCTCCGTTGAGTCTAAAATGACGTCGTTTTTCTCATTATAAAATGACGTCGTTTTTCTCATTATAAAACGACGTCGTTTTAAGCATACACAAACTAAAAAATGCCACAACTTTAAAAAAATAGACGTTTAAAACTCCAACTTTGAAAATGTTGTTTAATCACCTAAGTTTCAAACTACATTTGAATAAAATGCTAAACTTTTTTTTACTCAGACATTTAAGGGATGTCGTTAAGTGTCCGTTAAAAAATTATATCACGGTGTTAACTTTCTGTGAACGATCCCCGTTGATCTTATTGACTCGCATTTGTTTAAGTAGGTGAGTCTACTAGAGTCTAATGATTTGTTTTATAAGGGACGTTTGTGAGTCAATAAGATCAACGGAGATCGTTCAGAGAAAGTTAACACCGTGATATCATTTCTGACGAGGGATTTTCATAAGATCAGGGTACATGATGGGAGTCAAACACATTTTTTGTATGACAATTGGAGTTCGGGTGGTAGATTATGGTATACAATTGGCAACAGGGGCACAATTCTGTTTGAAGTAGTAAAGAATGCAATGTAGCAGATGTATCAGCAACTAGAAGACAAATAAACCATAGAGTACTACAGTTTAATGAGGTAGAACATGAATTACTTCATTGTTTGGAGACTCGAGATGGAGCTGGTACTGATGGGCATCTTTGAAGGGGTGACAAAGGGGTGTTCAAAATCAAGTTTTAAACTCATACTACTTGGAACATAGAAGTTCGAAGCCTAAAGTGAAGTGGAGCAAAGGAGTTTGGTTTAAACATGCGACTCCTAAGTATAAATTTATGGTTTGGTTGGCAATGCAGGACAAACTTGTTACAAGAGAAAATATGATGAGATGGCGAGTGGGGGCTAGAGTCAATTGCATTTTATGTGATGAGGAAGTGGAAACACGCGCCCATTTCTTTTTTTACTGTGAATACTCTGCTACGGTCTGGCAAAGCTTAGCTCAGGGTCTGTTGAAAAGGCATTATACAACGGACTGGAGTAATTTGTTCTCTTTGGTATTGGTTTGATACTAGGAGTTTTTAATGAAGCTTTATAACCTATTTCATTGGAGGATTTTAAGTTTTACTTTGTGACTTTGTATTTGAGCTTGAGAAAGCTTAGTATTTGAGCTTGAGAAAATTTAGAATATACACTTATGTGTAACACAAAACGGTCACTTTGAATAAAAATTTAACGTTTTATAAAAAGAAAAAGATATGATTTCTAACGGACACTTCACGACATCCATTAGACGTCTGAGTAAAAAACAAAGTTTAGCATTTTATACAAATGTAGTTTGAAACTTAGGTGATTAAACATCATATTCAAAGTTGGGGCTTTAAACGTCTACTTTTTGAAAGTTGTGGCCTTTTTTAGTTTGTGCATGCGTAAAACGACATCATTTTTTGATGAGAGAAACAACGTCATTTTGGACTCAACGGAGACCGTTCACAAAGGGTTAACAGCGTAACATGATTTCTGATGGAGACTTAACGATATTCCTTAAACGTCTGCGTCATGAAAAGTTTAGCGTTTCATTGAAATGAAGTTTGAAATTCGATGATTAAACGACATTTTAAACGTATATTTTTTAAAAGTTTAGGCCTTTTTGACATTTTTCCCTTTTTAAAATTGTGTTTTGAAGATTCTTTTCACGACTTTTGTAGATTGTTATGGATTCTCAAAATTTTCAAATAAGTCTTTCGAGTGATTGTTTTGCAAAGTAAATATATAATTAATATTTTTTTAGAATTTATATATATATTATCTGTTAATGTGTTTTGTGTTTATAATGAGAGGCGTTAACATAACTTTTCATTATTTGTATTCATCTCTCCCACCAAACCTATCTAGGTACACGATCACTTTTATCTCTTTTTTTTCCTCATCATCATTGTGTTTATCATGTTGCTGCTTGTTGTCTCCTCTTTTTTCTTGTAAATTATGTATGTGTTTGTAATTTTTTCTTTTTTTTTGGGTACAATGATTGATAGAATACTAGAGCTAACTATAGTATTTTAAAAATCATGCATCCTCTTTACTACTAATTGAGAAGTAAGTTTAATAAAAATAGATTATGTGTCACTTTTCTGGCCAATCAATTCAAAAAAGCATGACTAGATCGCTGACCTGTAAAACTCTGCTAAAATCATTGATTTAATTTGGCGACAGTTCTTGTGAGAAAATCTCTCAAATCCTTATTCATCAATCTTAATCGATACATGGTTATCTCGAAAAATCAATTAGTCGTGTCTTTTCAATTTTTTCGATTTGGTTACTTTTTCGTTTTCTCAGTTTTTGGGGTTAAATCACGATAAACTTTAATTCCAAGGCATAGTTGTTTTCTGTCTTTCAATTGTTCGTCGTTGATTCACTATTCGAAGAAATTGATCAGAGATCAGAGGTGATGTTTGGTTATCACGCATACTTACTGAATCCTTTTGCGTGTCATAGTTTGGGTATCGGATCCGGGTGGGTGTCCGATAAACTGTTTTCGGGCGGATCCAGTTAGTGGAGCAGATGGAGTTACGTATCGGTGTGGTTGTCCTGATGCAGATTGTCATGGAGCTCGTATGGTGAAAACAAGAGCTTGTGATGCAGGTAATGCTGGAAGTGCTTTCGTTCCTGGTCAAGCTTTGTTATTGATTCATATCGTTTGGCTTTTCTTGCTCGAAATCTCTCTCCTTGTTGGTGTGTTCTGAAATGGTGGATGAAACGCAAGTAAATAAATACAAAAAAATAATGCTAAGAATGTTTTTTGTTCTGAATTTTGATCCAGAATCTGTTATTATCTCTTTTCAGGTTCAAAATCTTATAGAACGATGCCTCCAACTTTACATGAATCAGAAAGAAGTCGTCGAAACTTTGCTGGATCATGCGAAAATCGAGCCTAGATTCCCAGAACTAGGTAGCTATAGCAGAGTTATTTGTTTTTTTTATACGAAGTAGCTTCTGATTGTTACAATTCTCCTTGTTCATTGATGTTTCTACTTTCTGGATCAACTACTTTGAATTTATGCTAGCATGTTTTCTTTTGGTTTACAGTTTGGCAGAAGCTCGAGGAAGAGAATCGAAAATTTTTCAAGGCTTATAATCTTAGGCTGATGGTGAAAACCAGATAATGGAATTCAACAAGCTGCTTGAGCAGCATGTTCACCACATGCGTCAGATGCATCCAACTGGAGTTACTTCCGTCCAAAATACAAATGGTTCTCATATTCAATCAAGTAAAATTCGTTTGTAGCAAGATGAATTTTCATGTGTATTTTAGGGTCTCTTTATCGCTTGCCGTATGAATTTTTTCTTTCTCTATCTGTCAAGAATTGTTGGTCAAGTGTTGTAAACAGCCTTCATATTCAATTCTCTTTAACAGTGAATCAAAAACAATTCTGCTATGCATCTGAACACACTGAGCCATCGTTGAAGTCTGAGAGTGCACATCATCCTATGACCTCTGGTCTGTCTAATGCATACCTCAATGGCTCTTCAACACTCAATGCAAATGTAGCCTCTTCGGTGAACATATCTACACATGGTAGGAGAGTTGATGCTTCTCAAAATATGCTCTCGTCGCTGACCACAAACATGCCTATGATGCAAGGAATGAATGGAGGAATGATCAAGTCGGAGACTGCCTACACAAACCGTGCTTCATACATGTTTGGTGGTGAACGGAATGCCCCGGAAGGACTTTCCACAATTGGAGATATTAGAGATTGTGAACAAAGAGAATTATGTAAATGTATCTCTATTTCCTCAACGGTCAAAATACAACTGTACAACGTATTTATACAGTATTATCTACAAGTAAACCGGTATCTATACAATTAAATAACCGGACTCTAATGTGTAAACCAGCTAAACCATATATACACACTAATAAAACATGATTCCGGAAAGCCATTTGTTTNAAATTGTTAGCAATGTGCAAAGCAACAGTATTGTCACCATAGAGATCGGTAGGAGGAGAGAAGGGTATCCGCAAGGCCTGAAGAAGATTACTCAACCAAATGAGCTCCTTGGTAGCAAGGGCCATTGCACGATATTCTGCTTCTGCTGTACTAGAAGAAACAAAATCCTATTTCTTTGATCTCCAAGAAATCAAAGAATCTCCAACAAACATAGCATAGCC
>OVAP01006078.1:0-12221 GCA_900406295.1 Aurinia saxatilis
CTGATAGTCCCTAAGTGGTTAGGATAGGTCAGATTTCCCTACAACCTACACATGAAGTTTCATGGTGAATACCTTGCTCTAAAAAATAATCCCGCATACATATGAACTCCGTGCCGTTATCACTTCATAAGATTTTGACTTTTGTATCAAATTGTCTCTCAACTAAAGCAAGAAAATGGCGGAGATGCTTTTGCGTTTCACTCTTTTCAACCATGAGATAGACCCACACTCCACGGAAAAAATAATCTACAATAGTTAAAAAATAACGAGCACCAGAAGAAGATGGAGTTCGCTATGGCCCCCAAACATCGCAATGAATAAGATGAAAAATTCCCAAACTTTTATTCTGACTCAAAGAAAAAGATTCACAAGTCTGTTTTGCTCGCATACTTGTGTCACACACATCATCCAACAATAGAACTAAAAAAATCAATGTTTGGAAGCAAACAAACTACTTTGGTTGATGCATGACCCAAACGCTTATGCCAAAGATCCATTGAACCCTTTGAACTCTTCACCTTTTGTATCCATTGCAGCAACTGACTCCACACTTCTAAAATAGAGACCGTCAGCTTCCCTTTTACCAACGCCAATTACCATCCTCGTAGTGCAGTCCTGATGAATCACAATAAAGTGAGGAGCAAGTTGTGCAACACAATAATTTTCATCCATCAATTGTCCAGTCGAGATCAAATCTGATTTGAATCCCTCAACATAAAAGATAGATTTCAATATCAAATGCGAGTTAATTCGAATTATTCCTTCCTGAACAGCCACTCGTTCATTCCCATCAGCAAGTATAATGAGAACCGGAGATATGTTTCGTAATTTAGTCAACAAATGTAAATTTTCGGTGATATGGTGTGAAGCACTCGAATCTAAAAGCCATGAGGAAGAGGAACACTTACCCGTTAAAGTTTCAGAGGTGCTGGCTTTGTTGTCATTTCCAAAGCTTCCTTTTGCATTAAGAAGCTTAACCACACTTCTCCACTAGTCATCTGTGAGTCCACTAACAGCATCACAGTCGAGATCAGTGATGACACGATTGGCATGAGCTTGAGATGATGTCTCAACAGAAACTGCATTAGCATAAGTCGGCATCGAACGTGACTGACCACCATTAGTGCTTGGACCAATTTTTCCTCTACCTTGACCTGATTAGATCTTCCTTTTGGTCTATCTTCCCACCAGTTCGGGAATCCAATAACCATAAAACATATGTCTGAGGAATGACCACCCCGATTACAGTGTTTACAAATACCCGATCTTCCTTGAACCTCTGTTTTAGATCGAGGTTGAACATGTTGTTAAGATAACGCAACAAACGCAGTGACTTCAGGCCGCTCTTCTTTGGATATCTCGGTAATCATCTTATCCTCTTCTTGACTTACAACATTATACATCTCTTCTAATCCAGGAAGAGTTGCACGAGAGGTCAAGATAGACTGAATCGTGTGAAAGTTCTCATTAAGACCAAAGAGGAATTGTTGAACCATATCATCTTCTCTATCTTTCTCTTGTTGATGACCAAGATTACACGTACATTTTTCACACTTGCACGTCCTTAATGGTCTGTAATTGTTAATATTGTCCCAAATCTTATTGAGCTTTCCGTAATATGCATGAACAGTCAAACCATTCTATTTGCATTTTGCCAAATCAGCCTTCATCTTCTGATTTCTTAGCCCGTTGGAAACAGAGAAACGCTTTCTAATGTGTTCCCATAAATCTCTCGCCACATCACGGTGAGAAATATTGGTTAATAACTCTGGTTCTATTGTCATCTTCATCCAAGAGACAATAAGAGCATTTATAGTCAACCAATCTTCTAGATCTGTGGATCCATCTGCTGGTTTTGGAATGGTTTCGTCGAGGAAACCAAACTTCTTTCTTGAGCGTAATGCCGTTCTGAAACCACACGCCCATTCTTCATAGTTATTTGTCTTCAATATCGGATGGGAGATCACTGCTCCCGAATTATCCGTTGCCTTCAAATCATATGGTGAGATCGTTCTTTTCACCTCATTTGTCATCTCTCACTTTTTGTTTTTCTTTTGGTTTTTGTTTTTTGGTTTTAATGGAAAAGGGATTGGTGAGACTCTGATACCATGACAAGAAGTTAGAGAAAAAAAAGGAGGCTTAGATTGAAAAGAGTTTCTATGTTATTGCAGTACAAAGAGTTTACATCAATATATAGAAGAAACATAAAGCAAGTTTCCTAAAGTACAGAGATTTATACAAGTATTAAGAAGACTAATTGATATGATGAAGATATGATGATGACATTCCATCAAACATTTTAAAATAAACATATAAAGAAAAAGCAGAAAAAAGTAAAGAATATGACAGTTTTTATGGTAAAAACCCACTGAACACCGATCAGAAAACATGCAACTCATTGGTGGTGGTGCTATATTTTGGAGAGAATTCAGAGCTGTTAAGAAGAAACATGTTAGTTTAAAATATAAGAAACCAAATCAGTCTCGAAATTGTTTATGTATGTGTGGATGGAAGGCTTACACTTTAAGATATAAATAAGAGTATTATAGTGACAGTGGGTGACCAAATGAATCTGCATGTGATGAAATAGAATTATCAACAATATAACAGAAAGGCACAATAAAAAAAATTCCTAACTATAAAACCCCACAAATAAAAGCAAATTATATTTTTATTGTTAATACAAAGCAAAAGCAGTTTTAAAGAAATGCTTTTCCTTTTTTTGGTGCATAATACTTCAACCATTACTAACTGAGGTGCTCTTCAACCTTCTTATAAATACAGAGTGCTCTTCTAGTTCAGATTTTAAGAGAAGTAACAAGAAAACCAAAATAAGAAACAAGATGGGTTCTAAATCGAGTAGTACTATATACGTAATAATCCGGTTCGCAGATTGGATAGATAAACTTTTGATGGTAGTTGGTACGGTGGGAGCCATTGGAGATGGAATGTCCACGAATGTGTCGTTAGTGTTTGCAAGCAAGATCATAAATAGCTTGGGCTACGGTCAACACAATCCTCATACCACCACTTTTAAAGACGAGATTCATAAGGTTAGTCTTTCTTATTTAATTTTCTTAAAGAAAATTTTAAGAAACACCACTTTTAGTTTAAAAACTTCCAGCATTTACAAAATTGACATTATTACAGAGTTTAAGATTGACTTAGGGTTTCTAGAGTTTATGATTTAGGGTTTAATATTTAGGGTTTAAAATATTAAAAATTGTAATTTAGATTGAAACTAATATATTTTTCAAAATTAGTCGAAAGATGGGTATTTGTGAAAAAGGTAAAGTAAAAAGGGCATTTTTGAAATTTCCCAAAATTAACCATTTTCATAAATACTCATTTTTTTGCTATTTTTAAAAAGTATATTAATTTTAATCTAAATTACCATTTTTAATATTTTAGAATATTCTATAATGTTTTATAGGTTAAAACCCTAAACCCTAAAATACTAAACCTTAAAAAGGTTTAATCCTTAATTAATCCAACACTCCTAAAATATAAACTCTAAAACATTAAACATATATCCAAATAGTTATTAAAACACTAACTCTAACATACAAGATTTAAGCCCTAAATCAAAAAATGTATTTTTGAAAAAGAAAAAAAGGGTATTTTTTGAAAAAAATGGCATGCGGAAAATGGCATTTCTCAAATTAAATGGAATTTTGAAGGAGAAATTTTAAGAAATATCCCTTTTCACTTACCCCCATTTCAAAATACCCCATTTCTTTTAAAAATACCATTTTTCTAGATTTAGGGCTGATTTAAAATTTTATAATTTATGATTTAGGGTTAAAATATTATAGAGTTAAATAATAACTATTTGAGTTTAATGTTTGAAATTTTAGGGTTGATATTTTTAGAGTTTAGGGTTTATTAAGGATTAAAACCTTTTAAGGGTTTAGGATTTTAGGGTTTAGGGTTAAAACCCTAAACCCAAATACTAAACCCTAAAAAATATTATGGAATATTTTAAAATATTAAAAATGATAATTTAAATTGAAATTGATATACTTTTGAAAATTAACAAAAAAAGAGCATTATTTAAAATGACACTCCAAAAGGAGCATTTTTTGAAATTTTTCCATTTTGAAGACTTTAGAGATTAAGAGATTAATTATAAAGTAATACTAAATAACTACATCACATCCAACAACAATAAAATGCAACCAATTGTATCAATACATACACATCTATAAACACAAAATTTTGAATGTATTGGTGGTTGCATAAAATATATAGGGAATGCCTCATACTAGAATATTATGAATCAAAAGTGAAAAATAAAATCTACATTAGAAAAAAAAAACTTAGTTACATATACATAATATTTTTTTCAAAACAAATAATTGTTAAATCTTCGGGTAACGATAATAATCTATGAGAATAATAAACATAAGAAGAAAAATATACTAAAAATTAAAGAACAATCATTAACATAAGAAACAAAAGTCTGCCTCAAGGGCGGATCAGTTTATAGTCTATATCTTATATAATACAGTAGGGTTTACTTTAAAAACAAGCTCTGAGAGACTGCCATGTGTCCTCTCTAATTTATTTACTAATTTAATGACCTTTAGTGACCATTTAGTTTACCTTACAAAAAATCTTATATAATATAGTAGGGTTTACTCTCAAGACAAATTTTGAGAGGCTGTCATGTCTCCACATTTTCTTCTCTAATTTATTTACTCATTTAATGACCATTTAGAAATAAAAATATTGAAAAAATGATAATAAATAACGATCATGTGAAGTACATTGACCTAGTGGCAGGTAGTAAGCCTACAGAAGGCAGACACTATCACACCCAATGATCGAGTCTCATTGCCTACATTATATAGGAATTTGGCTAATGGACCGACCAGTTGTGGGCTAATGGGCCACAACTAGTCGGCCCATTAGCCAAATTATGGGCCACAATTTTGTCAACATTGGGTCACAACACTGGGCCCAGTTGTGGTCCAGACAAAATAATAATAATAATAATAATAATAACACATCAATTCTAAATATTTAATTAGCTCAATTATTGATTTTCATATAAACAATTATAAAATATTTTCTAAAATTGAAGAGGTTAATCAAAATAATATGTGAATACATCAAACTAATTAATTATTATCTATAAGAAAATATTATTATGGAAAATATCCTGAGAATATAACAAAGAGCAGTAGTAGTATAGTAACTATATATTTCATCTTAAATATTTATTTAAATAGTTTCAATGGTTTTTAAATCAAATCTAAAAAAATTATACATAATAATTAAATAGAAAGTTTAACTATTTAAATTTATTCATGTATTTTGAATTTTTGTAATCATAAAAAAAAACTATTTCGGGCAATGCGCGAATTTTCTCTAGCATCTATATCTATAAAGTAAGCTTTTCTCTTTTTTGGTGAAGACACCTACCTCATCAACCATATGTGTGCCACATCATTCCAAATTCCAAATTTTCAATATTTAATTCTGATAAAATAATTAATTTAATATATATTTTACATATTAATAACATATTTAATTTCAGTGTATTTAGTTACAAAAGGAATTTCAAAAGTCATTCATAATATCAATTGTAAAATGGTAGAAATCATATTAATATTCAATTTTAAAATATAAAAAAATTTAAGTATTTTATTAATATTCATCTTATGACTTGAAATAAATATTTATATTAAACTCTTTCGGTACAAAACTAAAAAATCACACATATTAAAATCAGTTAATCCGATATTCTGATTTATACAATTAGAACTATTATAAAAAATAAAATAAAAAATTGATTTAACTATACAAGAATAATAGGGAAGGTATACAATCTTTAAAACACGAGAAAAAAAAGTGTAAATAACCACATCTTCTTATCTCCGTTAATTTTCCAACCTCAAAATTCCACTATTAACTCATGTAATGGGGGAGAAAGAAAAGATATTTTGAAACCCCGAACGAAATTCTCTGATAATAAAATCATTTAATTGTGTGAAATATATTAAATATTCAATCTTTAAAACACGAGAAAACCCAAAAAAATGTGTAAATAACCACATCTTCTTATCTCTGTCAATTTTCCAACCTCAAAATTCCATTATTAACTCATGTAATTGGGGAGAGAGAATATATATCTATAAAGTAAGTTTTTCACTTCTTTGGTGAAGACACCTCATCAACCACATGTGTACCACATCATTCCAAATTCCATTTAAAATAATTAATTTAATATATACTTCACATATTAATTACATATTTAATTTCAGTGCATTTAGTTAAAAATGATTTTCAAAAGTCATTCATGATATAAATTGTAAAATGGTAAAAATCATATTAATATTCAATTTTTAAATATAAAAAATTAAGTATTTTATTAATATTCATCTTATGACTTAAAATAAATATTTATATTAAACTCGTTCAGTACAAAACTCAAAAATCACACATACTGAAATCAGTTAATCCGATATTCTGATTTTTACATTTAGAACCGTTATTAAAAAAAATCTTTGATTTAATTATAACAAGAATAATAGGAAAGGTAGACAATCTTTAAAACACGAGAAAAAAAAAGTGTAAATAACCACATCTTCTTATCTCCGTCAATTTTCCAATCTAAAAATTCCACTATTAACTCATGTAATTGGGGAGAGAGAAAATATATTTTGAAACCCCGGACGAAATTCTCTGATAATAAAATCATTTAATTGTGTGAAACATATTAGATATTCAATCTTTAAAACACGAGAAATTAAAAAAAAAAAGTGTAAATAACCACATCTTCTTATCTCCGTCAATTTTCCAACCTCAAAAAAATTCCACTATTAACTCATGTAATTGGGGAAAGAGAAAAGTTATTTTGAAACCCCGAACGACATTCTCTGATAATAAATGTATTTAATTGTGTGAAAGAAATTAGATATTTTACAAAACAAAAATATTAATCATCAATATAAAAAAAAACTTGGCAACCATTTATGATGGTTATTAAAAAAGCACTAAGTTTAATTTAAAATAATATGTTATATTTTATAAACATTTTTTATATATTAAACAAGTTATAAAGTACTAAATTAATTAAGGTTCATGTCAATATATTTAAATATTAAGATAAACCAAATTGACTTAAAGACACAAACTATAATAATAGAAAGAATAACACATATACCCACTTTTCTATACTCATTAACCACATATACCCACCACCATTTTTTAATCACATATGCCCATCCCTTTTATTTTGAATATCATTATACATTTTATTTACCAAAGCTATTTTTCATTACAAATGATAAATTTGTTAAGATTTATGATTTTAGGATTTAGGGTTTGGTAAAATTATAGAATTTATGATTTATTTAGGATTTAGGGTTAAACCCATATAAAATTAGGGTTTAATTTTTAATAATTATTAAGATTTAATTGTTAGGATTTAGGGTTTAGATTTTAGAGGGTTAGAGTTTATTATGGGTGGAAAGACTTTTTGGGCTTTAAGATTTTATGTATTAGGGGTTTTAAAACCTAAAACCTAGAATCTAAATCCTAAAACGTTTTAAATAGCTAATATTTAAATAGTGGTATTTTAGACTTTTTACAAGGGAATGTAACTAAATGGAAGGAAATTGGGTTTATGTGATTAAGGGTATGTAAAAGTGGGTATATGTGGTTAAACCCCATAATAATATGAGTCTATTTGATATGTATTCATTCATATATCAATATACTGTTAATACACTGCGGTTAAACTGAAACAAAGTGAGAAGAGAAAAAATCTTCAAAACTCAGGGAAAGAATATAACAAATATAAATAGAAAATGACTATAGAGACAATCAATCTTTTGATGTCCCAGACGATATATATTGAACAAATTTAAATATGTCAAAAAAAATCTTTAAAATAATTACAAATATCAAAATGATTAGCAATTATTTAAAATTTTCATGTTAGTAAGAAAATAAACGATGATTTTAATTTCTAATAGGATATTAGACACTGCATTTAGAAATAACTAATTATCTTATCAAACACAAATGATAAAACATTGATGAGATAATTTATTGTTTTAGTTTGTGATCATGAATTTTGTTTACTTACAACTAAAACAGTGATTAAAAATCTTAGCAAAATGACGTAGGGTAGATATAATGATAGAAATTTCTACTATATCAAATTTACGGTCATACAATACATTGTTATATAGTAAATTGTAAAGACTATATATCATAAAAAAAAAACTTAAAATAACATGAGAAAAAATGCTCCAAAACTATACCACAATTACCAAAAAAATTCTGGGATATTGTTATCTCAAGAACAAATCAAATGAAACATATAAAATTAACACATCCCGCACGTAGCAACACACAAAAAATTCAAAAAATATACTACAATTACTGAAAAAACATACAATGAATTAAATATGTCTTGTCGGGTATATTCAAAACAAACAAAATTAAGTATGTGGAAAACGAAAAATTTGATCTTAAGAATATTTACATATTAAAAAACGATTAGCAACTATTTTATATTTTTATAGTGGTGAGAGATTAAAACAATCATTTTAGTTTGTAATAAGATATTAGACTCCAAATTTATAGATAACTAATTATCTTATCCAACACAAATCATAAAATATTAAGGTAAGCAAGATTCATATCAATATATCTAATAATTAAAATAAATAAAAAATCAGGATGGCACACTAACATAGTGTGATTAAAAATATTGGTAGAATGACGTGAGATGTATATAATTATGGATATTTTAAAACAACATAACAAAAAAAATTGCAATACACTATCAAATAGTAAATCAGATAAATTGCATAGACTATATATAATAGATCTCTTAAAACAAGATCACAAAAAAATAAAAAAGTGTACTACAATTATAAAAATATGTGTCGGACATCATTATCTCAAAAACAAAAGAAATGGAAACGAAAAGTAATACATTCTGTGCATAGCGCGGATAAATCACTAGTAGTATATATAAAGGAGAATCAACTCCTTTTTTGGACCGACACATCAAAGACATACTCTCAAATTGTGACATGTGTCATCAACATTCAATATTAGTGTTTATCATCAAGATTCAATATTAGTGTTTATCACTAATTTAATTTTGTTAAATTTTTACAACACTTTAACCATCATAGTAACCATTATTCATTAATATGTTAGTTTAATTTGAAAAGACATGTCGAATATGTTATATATCCTTGGTTAATTTTATTTATATACATAAAGTTAACTTTTGTCTCTCTTGACGAAGACACATTATCAGCCAACTAAACACCCACTTAATCATATTCTAATTACATCAATAATTATATTAAACAATTATAATTAAAATAATTAATTTAATATATATTTCAAATATTAATTACATATTTAGGTTCAATATATTTAATTACAAAAGAAATTTCAAAAGTCATCCATGATATCAATTCTAAAAGGTTTAAAATTATATTAATATTCAATTTAAAAATTGAAAATTAAGTTTTTTTTTATTAATATTCATCTTATGACTTGAAATGAATATTTATATTGAACTGAAAAGTCATACATATTGAAATCAGTTAATCCGATATTCCGATTTATACATTTGGAGCCATTATGAAAACTCATTGATTAACCATAACAAGAATAATAGGGAAGATAGATAATCTTTAAAACACGAAAAAACCAAATAAAATTTGTAAATAACCACATCTCTTTATCTCCATCAAATTTTCAACCTCAAATTCCACTATTAATTTATGTAATTGGAAAGAGAGAAAAAATATCTTGAAACCTCGAACGATATTCTCTGGTAACAAAAGCATTTCATCGGGTGAACCATATTAGATCTTTTACACACAAATTTTTTTTAACCATCAATATAAAAACATGGCAACTATTTCACAATTGATGGTTATTAAAAGAACACTAAGTTTAATTTTAAATAATTTATTATATTAATAAACATTTGATTATCTTATATTACACAAATCATAAATTATTAAATTAATGAAGATTCATGTAAATATATTTAAATATTAAGATAAAACAAATTGATTGAAAGAAACAAAATATAATAATATTATTTTATTTGATATGTATCCATTTATATATCAATATACTGTCAATATTCTTCGGTTAAATGAAACAAAGTGGGAAGGAAATAAAATTTCAAAACTCAGGGAAAAATATAACAAAAAATAAATGTAAAATGACTATAGAGAGAATCAATCTTTTGAAGTACTCGACGACATATATTGAACAAATTTAAATATGTAAAAAAATGGAAAAAAATTGATCTTAAAAATAACTACAAATATCAAAATGATTAGTACTATTTCAAATTTTCATGGTGCTAAGAAAATAAATAATTATTTTAATTTCTGATAGGATATTAGATATCACATTTAAAATTTTTAATTATTTATCAAACACAAATGATAAACTATTTACTCAACCAAGAGTTATATCAATAAATATAGGAATTAAAATTATAAATAAACAAAAATCATGATCGCAAACTAAAAAAGTGGATTAAATTTTTTTGTAAATTGACGTGGGGTAGATATATAATGATTAAATATCTACTATATGAAATATACGATCATACAATACACTGTCATATAGTAAATTGTGAAGACTATGTATCATAAAAAACTTAATATTAGGGGTTAAGGTTTATTCCTTAGAGGTTTAGAATTCACATTTTAGGGGTTTAGGGTCTATATTTCAGGAGTTTAAGCTTTATATTTTTTAGTTTACGATTTATATCTGAAGGATTTTATGATTGCTAATCCAGGTGTTTAGGGTTATTATTTTAAGGATCTAAGATTTATTGTTATGGAGTTTGGAGTTTATATTTTTTCGGTTAAAGTTTATTCTTTTGAGATTTGGGATATCTATTGTAGGGGTATACAGTTATGTTTCTACGTTTATGGTTTATATTTCAAGATATGGGTTTTATACTCCAAAAGTGTAGGTTACTCGTTACGGGTTTAACGATTACATTTAAAGGGTTTAGTTTCAACAATTTTTAGGGTTTTTATATTTTAGGGTTTTGGGTTATATTTTAAAGATTAGGTTTTAGTTTTCAGGATATAGCATATAAAGTTTTGGGTTTAATTTCCAAGAGTTAAGATTTGATATGAATTAATATATTTATATTGCATTTTTCATGTTAACGTATCATATCATTCTGCGACGTTTGGACCGTTCTACATAGTACACCATTAAGCTCTTCTTACATGCTGAATGATGGTCGATAGTAGATAACATTAAATTTTTTGTCATTATCCCAAATCACCCTTTTTTATATATAATACTAGTATAAATGACATGAACAATAATTAAATATGTATATATTATATACACATGTATATAGATTTATATATCATGTTTATTTGAGAAAACTATTGCTTAGGTGATATATTTTGTTGTTCAAAGTGATTAATCTCTCTGATTTACAAGTCAAGAGTTCCATGACAAATCTTGGTCGTACTATTGAAATTTATTATTTACCTACTTGTACTTGCATTTGTTTTTCTTTAGATGTATATATTAATATATATAAGGTTCTAGGGGTTGGTCATTTTTTACATGCATGATTAATAATAACAACCTTAGACAAATGAATGAATATTGGTTGCAATTGGATTATCTTCCTACTGTAGTCTAAGTTAATCGCTTTTACTCGATTTCAAAAAAAAAAAAAAAATCGAGTATCTAGTTTGATAACACATACAAATCCATTTTAATATCGTTCCGCTGTGAAAGGCACGTTCTAAATTCATTTCTATATTGTATCCTTGTATTATATATTGTGAAAGAATTATTTTGTTTGTTGTGAACAGATCAGTTCGTACTTCGTTTACCTGGGATTAGCAGTATTGGGAGTGGCATTTATGGGTAATGTCAAAATGTTTCTTAATTGGTGCATAGATACATATGCATAAAAAGCTATATATGTCATCTGTGCTACTCAATTTTCTCTTAAGTGTTTATGTTTTGGTTTTCAACCCGAAAAATATATGGATTTAGGCCTAAAACTTCTTTTTTTTTTGTCACGATAATTTTATTCAATAGGAAACGAAGTAGAATAGGCCAAAATGCCTTACAAACTGAGAGTCACCCACCCAATAGGGAGGTAACAANAATGCCTTACAAACTGAGAGTCACCCACCCAATAGGGAGGTAACAAAAGAAAAATAACGAAATTA
>OVAP01006079.1:0-12221 GCA_900406295.1 Aurinia saxatilis
CCTAAGCTTCTGTTGATAACTCTCTAGGTAACTATTCCTTTCAAGCAACCTGCAGAATTTGTTATAATTGGTTCTGATGGTAGTGAGCATTCCTTACGAGCAGATAATGGATCAACAGCCGTTAGCGGGTAAGTAGAACTTAACTTTGTACAAAGAGGAAAGTAGACCATTGGAAAGCTTCAAGTTTGATAAGCCTGGCAATAGTAAATTAGTTTCTAAGTAGTTAGCGCGTATAAAGCCGATTTATATCAATCCGCATATGCATCTCAGCTTGGTCCATTGATTTGCGAGCTTGTCAGGAACTCGATATGGATCAATCCACATATGCTTAGTGGTCCTATGTTTATATATCAGATATACTAAACTCATGAATGTTAGTATGATTTAGACAGGTCAAAAGTACACTGTGATGTATAAATGATATGATCTTCGGCAGCACAAAGTATTGTTAATTGTTTCGGTTTTCTAATTCATTGCAGGCTATGCAAAGAAAAAAGGGAAAAAAGAGACTATTTCCGTTTAGAAAATGAGACATCTGAAAATATTTTTGAGTCTGCCATTTGTTAGCTGGAAATAAGTTTGTAATTACATGGTCATTTGAAACAATTCAACTATGAGAAAAGCAATCTCTGTACACAAAGCTTTCGAAGCTATTTGCTCTTTTATATCATCATATATGGCTGAGATGGGCCATCTAAAATTAAAATTATGTGAGCCCATTTACTGATCTCTCTCCCTCCTTTGAAGACCAGAAGATTTTTCTACAAACGGTGAGTTAATTGAGTAGATTTAACATCCAGTTTTTCATCTTTCGAACCATATGACCCGCGCGTAGCGCGGGGTTGAGACCTAGTACTCTAAAAGACTTGAATAGTCTTCCAGTAACTGAGAGGATAAGTGATTGTAAAGCAAGCTTAACCAATCCTTGTGTTAGGGAGGGTCTAATCTAGAGAATGCCAAAGTACTAAAAACTTGCTTGAAAAAATTATCTTAATATCCTTAGAAGACCTTAATATCTTGCGATATACACTTCCCATTTGCTCTAAATTCGCTAAGATGGGTCAGATCGATTAGCTTGATCTTTGTGGTTTGCAGCTCGTTCTTGATGATTCTGTTATAATCCTTCTTGCTTCTTTATTGACTATGTTCTTGGGAGCAAACCACAAGTCAAGCTGTCAAAGTCTTATCATCAACATCATTTTTTTATCAGAACACTAAAAGACATCAATCCGTACAGGACTGAGATTGTAGAAACATGAGTTGATCAGTACAACTCGTTAGTTTTCAAAATTCAAGCAAGAACAATGACAATAAACAATGGCTCTAAATTCTTTAGCTTTGGTGCATCCATGTAATATGGCATTTTCATCACGTAAGCTACATAAGAGTAAGCAATATCATAAATCAAATACTTTACTTTCTATAGATTCCGTACGCATAGTAAACAATCCAGAAAACCTAAAAATTTTAATCACTTTAACATCCTATATTAGTATAATTTAGAACCACCACCACCACCTTCTTTCTTAACCTTAGCCAGTTGCACACCTTGCCTCTGTTGTTCTCACTCCCACCTTCTTGTGGTTCTTGTTTGACTCTCTGTCACCATTCAACAATAATTCAGGAGTATCAAGTATTCAACCTACAATACAAGTAAAAAAAAAAAAAAAAAATNCAACCTACAATACAAGTAAAAAAAAAAAAAAAATCATACCCCAATTTCAATAACTAATCTCTTAATATGTACTGAAAAATTCCATTTCTTTCTCTGGGAATTGGATCCCGATCAGCACCCTATTTTGAGAAAAGGAAGGCTATAGTAAAAAGGAGCCTCAACAAACATTGAAGATTTTTTTTTTCTATGGTGAAATGAGAATCAAACCTGTGCACGGTAATGGAAGAGGTTGGTGTTCCACCGTGCACTGAAAGAGTCTAAGAAGTTCATTAACGCACCAGGTCTCTCGGGCAGAGCCGGCTCTGTGCACATGATTTAGATACATTTGAATGGGCCCCCAAAAATATGGGGCCCCCAATAAAAAAAAATTTATTAGTTACATAAAAATTAAATTTTTATTGTATTATAGAAAAGGTTATTAAAATATAATATACAAAATTTAACAATAAAATTATCAAGATATATTATAAATTAGAAAATTTACTTTAAAAATTTTAAACAAATTAAAAAATATATATATATGCATAAAAAAATATATATTGTTATTTGTTATATATTATTGCGTATAAAAAAAAATTCTTTTTAAAAAATGTATGGGGCCCCGAAAATCTTAGATCCGGCTCTGCTCTCGGGGAAGGTGAACCGGCATGGAACCTCGTCTTCAACACTTGATCATCCACCAATATGATACATATATATATATATATATATAAAATTTCATTCACATATCAACCAATGGGAATGAATTAGAAATTTAGTAATCCTCAAGGTGACAAGCAGATAAAAACATCGATTTTAAGGACTTACCAAGTAATGTTGGTGATCTTTCACTAAGTCACTAGTTGTCAGATTGAACGTTTTGAGTTCACAAGATTCCATTCTATTCTGCCATGCTTTGAGCTCTCCGGGTGTGTGGAATCCAACGCTAAACATCAATATGCAAAACCATACGGAATAGAGGATGAATAACTCGGGAAAGAAGGTATTTTTCAGGACCATAAATCCTGTTTTGGAGCATGTAAATTTCGATGAAATCTCAAAAGAATTGCCTTTCAAAATATCGATTATCTGACAACTACTGTATTTTCCAAAGACACGTCATAGTTAGTAAACATTTATCAGAGACACATCAGCGAAAGTCCCTTAAAAGACTTCTTTATTAATATTTTGGTTGATGCCAAAAGAGAAAAAGAAGAGTTTATGTATACATATGAAGCAACAATGATTAGTACTACTTTGCTATGTTATGTACCCAAATTTGATAACTTGCTAATACCAAATTTATTCTTTACATTTTTCTAGAAACACTTATTTGTATGTTCATGCAGTTATAATACCAAATGGTTAAGTCATCAAAACCTGATGACTGGCTTATAAATGGTTAAGTCATTAAAATTTTCCGCATTTTAAGTTGTTCACTTTACAGCCTTATTTCCCATTCAAATCAACTTCTTTTATGACATGTGAGTACACCATCTTGTAGTGCTCGTTACCAGATTTTTAACGCACTATCGGCCAAACAATTCCGAGCAGCCAGTTGGCCAGAAAATGGTCAGAAAATCGCTGTATAGTACTCTTTGTAAAAAACCTCCAAATTTCAGACACTTCTCTGAAATTGAGTTTCAACAATCTCCAACATGAATAGAAATAACTCTAAACATATGAAGACTTAACTGACCCTAAGGACTGACAATACTATCAAGACTAGATAGACATTCGAGAGTATATGTGAAAACTAAATGTATCTAAGTTGGTGGCCTTTTTAAGCTTTGAACCAATTTTTAGTTAGTACCGGTCGAGTTTACTCGGCCAGATGGTGAACATGATGTCTTGAACCATCCGAAGTTTTATGTAAACTTAGATAACATGTATAACATGTATAACATGTATAACACAGCTTCGTTTTCTCGTAAAACTAGGTTTTCTATTGTGTTCATTGTGGCCTTGAACATGCTTGATTAATCATGAGTGAACTTAGAGAGTATAATTTCACATATTCTCCTAGAAACGGCCACATTTCACACTCACAAGGTGATTTACTAGCTATTTGTATTTAAAGAAATATCATGTAAGTTTCACATATCTTACAAAGCTAGATTACAAAATCATTAAAAGCATTTGCTTAATCTCTACGCATACAGGAAGCATTGGTACATCATCTTAGGAACTGGAAGAAGACAAGAGTTTCTCAGTGCTCAAGGCAGATTCATAACTTAGTTGTCCATTTGAACCTACGTCATGAGTTCTCCAATCTTTGTGGGTGGAGTTACCATCAAACCTCCTCTCAAGTGGTCGAATTTAAATCCATTCCTCTTGATGATCTCGCAACTTGATCTCGTGTCAACTCTTTTGTAAACGACCCGATAGTTTTTCTGCTGACTTGATGTAATCGATCGTTATTACACCACTTGAGATAAGTTGTGATTTATGTTGCCGTGTGATGTGAAGAGATTTACCATTATACAAAGTACTATGTCAAAATATCTCTTCAACATGTTTTTCTTTTGCTTTATGATGTCTTTGTTGCTCCCAATAATGAGCATATCATCTACATATAAACATAACATAACGTATCCGATATGTTACACATTTTAAAAATTACACAAAGTTTACAAACTTTGTGTTCTTGTCCTGGGACAACAAATCCTTCAGGTTGTTACATGTAGGTCACATCTTCTAAATCTCTATTTAGAAATGCAATTTTTACATCACTATAAGAAATTTGATTATTCTTAGCGTCTGATACACGCTATAATAAGTTGACATAGCGGCCTGATAAACATTAAATTTGGACATGCGACGATAGGTCTTTGGCTTTCGATAACGTTTTTTGCTGTGTTATCGTTTTGTAATTTTTTTTTTCCATCTAAACGATTATATTATACCATTAAAAACCAAAGTATTATTACAAAGCCGGATTTTGTACTTCGGAAACTAGTATCCAACCGAACAGATGTGAGGTACAACAAACCCATATGTAATGAAAATGAGAGCTTGTAGTAAATGCATTTGAAACCTGTAACTAAAACTGCATCTATGTAACTATACATTCTTGCAAGCACTCTAAAGAACATGTAGACGTCGAGACTGAGCCAAAATCCATGAGACACACGCGGACTCGGAATCAGCTACCCTACAGCTGAGTAGGAATAAACCGTCCAATCCACCATGGCCCAACCAGCAGCAATAACAACAGAGATGCAAGCAGTAATGAGAAGAAACAAAGAGCAGAAGCTACTCCTGAAGACCCTCTCCACAACCCAGAGCCGTCGAGGAAGCCTAAGATACTCTTGATCGGGAAAACACCAAAGAGGTTCAACAACTCTTACACGCGGACACAGCAAGCCAAAGCTATGTCACCTACAGACATAACAAGACCACCTCCTCGCAAGAGAAGAGTTAAAGAACAACACCACTGCTTCGTCTTGAACCAAACCCGAGCCTCAAAGAGACCCCAAATAAAGGCTAATAGGTGCCAAAACAACAAAGTCACATCCGAAAGGTGAACCCAAACCAAACCTAGACTCACTCGAGACACCGCCAAAGTAGAAAGGACTAAAGAGCAGTAGAAACAGCAGACCAAAACCTAATACCAAGCAGGACTACCACTTCCCTCTTAAGCACAATACCTCTAGAGGATTAACCAAAAGCTTGTAGAACCCGACGACAAAGAACCCCCTCCCAAAGTCCTCTGCTAACAGACCAAAAGCAGCAGAGAGACCTAAAGACAAACACCTAAACAGATCTACCACTACCCCGGGAAGAAAAAACCCACGAACTACAACCTTAAAAACCAAGACCCAACCCTAAATTGAAAGCTAAGACTCGTCCCTCACCACTACAGAGACACAGAGGCTAAACACAAACCTGACTAACCAATACCCAGACACGACTTGAGGAAAGGAGCTAGACAGGAACCATCACCCAGCTGCGAGAACCAGATATCCTCATTCATGAGTCAAGGGGAGAATCCAAACCTTGCAAACCGTGAGGCCTCTCTAGTACCAAACTCCATCGCAGACAAGGAGGCACCTCGTCAAAGACCCCAATCGCCTCGCCCCTGTAGATCTAGCATAGCCAGAAAAAAACAAAAGAAAAACCTAAAAGGGAGACAAGATCGAACCAGTACCGGAGCTAAAGAAGCCTCCGGTCACCGGTCCAGATCAACGGCGAACTCTCTTTGAAGATCTCTCACAGCGGCGATTTTTTTCTAGGGCAAACCCGTTAAAAAAAGTCGACATTCATGTTCGTTTTGTAATTAAATATAGCGTTTTAATCGCCGCAATGGTATATTTTTATAATAGCATTTGTTTATTCTGAACTTTTCATATTTTATCAATATTTATTCAGTATTTATTTATTTCTACTGTATTTCGAATTTATATAATTTGCGTATTTGTACAATATATCAAAATTTATACAATAATATAACAGAACACAATATTATCAATAGTTTTAATTTTTTTACAAAAGACACAATACAGTATAAATACACAATATGGTCGAAATACACAAAATACAAAATACACATGTACGGTGGTGGCTCCAACACGGTGGCTCTTCCCTTTCTCAAAACTCAAAACCAAATCTGCTCCAACTCCAATCAGAGATGCACGAATCAACACTACATCTTCTCTTCTTCTCTGTACAAAAGCACCCAACTTAAGAAAATTATACAGATTTTACTAAAAGGAATCAATTTTGTGACGAGATGTGGAGAAATTGACAACCTGGGCTTGAAGATTCCGTCGTCTGTCCTCCATCTCCGTCGGTGTCTTCAGCTTCCAGACGAAGACGAGCATCTCGAATCCATGGACACGAAGACGGCCACTGATGGTGATGAGCACAGGGGAAGAGACACACAACCCGAACAGATCGGGATTTAGATTTGAGACGGCCACTGATGATGATATTCTTTGATTGGCTCTTATATTTACAAGATATTTTTTGTTTTCTCATGTTTTTGTTATATTTATGATTGGATGATTTTATATATGTCTAAATTTATCCTTAATAAATTTCTGATAATTTTTAATTATACAATTTCAATTATTTTTATGGATTAGTAGTGATAACTTTATTTATTTATTTGCAAATTTGCAAAATAATATATTATGGTATTTTTGTGTTAATTATGAGAAATATTCTTAAACTTATAAGTGTAATATTATAACCTATAACTCTAAATCATAAAAAAAAGGTTTCACTTTCCTAATACTCTAAACCACAAACCATAAATTATAAACATTCAAGAACTCTCATACACCTTAAACTTTAACCACGAATCATTTAAATTTATGTATTTATCATGATATCGATCAAAGAGTTATGACTTCTCCTACATCATAAACCCAAAACCATATAATTAACACATATGTTTTGAACTCTCGATCAAACATTTATTTATCTTACAAAAACCAAAGCAATATATTAAAAGTTTGTATATGTTGTGACATCTTATACCTCAAACCATTAATCTCAACATATATAACTTATGATATATGATTTTGGTTTGTAAGATAAGTGAATGTTTGATTAAGATTTTTTAGTATATGGTTTAGAATTTATGGGTTAGGTTTAAGGGTAAGGGTTTAGGGTTAAAGTTTAGAAATTAAGATTTAGGGTTAAAGTTTAAGGTTTAGGGTTGAATGGTTTAAAATTTAGGGTTTAGGGATTAAGATTTAGGGTTTAGGGATTATGGTTTAAGGGTGAATGGTTTTAAATTTAGGGTTTAGGGGTTAGGGTTTAAGGTGGATGGGTTAATGTTAAGGGTTTATGTGAATGGTTAAAATTTAGTGTTTAGGCTAGGGGTTATGATTTAAGGTGAATGGTTTAATATTAAGGGTTTAGGGGTTAGGACTTAGGGGTTATGGTGGATAGGTTAAATTTTATCGTTTATGAAAATTCAAATATGAAAACTTTAGATAAAGTATATGAGGAGTCATGTGTCTTTGCAAATTAATAGTGGAGTTTAGAATTTAGGGTTTATGAAAAATCAAATATTTAAAACCTAAACCATAAATCAAATCCTAAACCTTAAACATTAAACCTTAAATCATAAATTAAATATCCAAACCCTAAACCCCGAACCCTCAACCTTTAACCCTAAATCATAAACCATAAACCATAAACTACGAACCCTCAACCCTAAACATTAAACACTAAACCCTAAACACTAAATTTCCAACACTATCCTTAAACCGCAAACCATAAGTTTTAATACATATAACTTACACCTTAAACTCTTAAACAAAACATTCATTAATCTTTTAAAAAAATCATATTACATCAAAAAATTTGTATGTTGCCAAATTATAAACCATAAACCAAATGTTTATGATTTTTTACTTTTACTTTAGAATTTTACTAATTTTTATTTTAATAAGGAAAAATAATCTATTATAGTATATATATATATATTTTGAAATTATTTATAAACAAAATATTTTTCATCCCTAAAGAGTCAAATGTCTATACTAAAAAATTATGTTTGTATTGGGAGACCATGGATCCTAAATAAAAAGTTATAACTCCTTTCATTATTTTTAATTTTTAGTAATTTTTTTTTATCTTTTATGTATAGTTAAAATATATTTTTTTAAAATTTCATTTTAATTAAGAAATAAAAATTATAAAACGATTTTATTATTTATATTTCAATAGCTTTTTTTCCTTTACATTTTACTTGTTATTTTATTTATAAATGTTTATTTTTTAATTTCGAATTTTATATTTTATATAATTTTTATGCTTCACAATCCATGAATATTATTTTTACAAGAATAGATTTAAAAAGTCATATTTTTTTTATTTTTGTTATAAGTTATTTTAATAATTCATTTATAAAATTTTTCTCCTAACTTTTCATTTTAGGGGACATTTTCCCTCCCAAATATTTCTTTAACTTAGTCTAGAGGGGAAAAAAATACTTTTTCCGCCTTACTCTATGATAGCGTTTTAGTGCTATTATAAACTATGAGAAGCTAAATCAGTAAGCGGGAAGACAAAAATTTTCGCGCCCAACATACCATAGCGTTTGTCACTAAACAAACGCTATAAAAATTTTTTTGATTACGCTACCATAGCATATACGAAAAACCGCTATCTTTTACTGCTAAGAATACTCAATATTCCTGTAGTACATCCATTTGATGAATCTCAAGATCTCGTAAAGCTGCAATGCCTGTGAGCATCCTGATTGAAGTTATTCTCGATACCGGAGAATATGTGTCGAAGAAATCTAAGCCTTCTTCTTGCTTAAACTCTTGCACAACAAACCTAGCCTTGTACCTATTAATATCACCATTGGTTTTCCATTTCATTGTGAAAATCCATTTACTCCCAAAAGTTTTAGAGCCTTGGGGTAGATCTGCTATCTCGTAAGTATGATATTGCAAGATATAGTCTATTTTCGTATTGAGAGCTTCCTTCCAATAAGGTGCAATCATGTGTTAACATAGCTTCTGAATAAGTTTTTGGTACGTTTTCAGTAAGAAACGCCATTAAGAAATCATAACCAAAAGTTTTACCCTAGCGAGCTCTTTTGCTGCGTCTAGGTTCCTCTATGGATTCCGGTTCTTGTTCTTGAACATCAATAGTACAAGAATTATTGTCCTCAACTTCTGAGGTTTTTGCATCTCGTTGTTCACGAGTTCGTCTTAAGGTTTTCCTACAAGGAAAAATGTCCTAAAAAACAATGCATTTCTTAAGTCCATAACTGTATTTACATGGATATCTAGAATATCTCATTTGTGAACCAGAAATCGATAAGCAGTGCTGTTGTGCGCATATCCAATGAAGATACAGTCTACGGTCTTAGCCTAATTGAGACCTTTTTAGGAGGGGTACATCCACTTTTTCTAGGCACCCCCACACTTTCAGGTATATGTACAAAGGTATTGTACCTTTCAAAAGTTCATGTGGTGACTTACACTGTTGAGAATGTAATTTGTGGTAAGCAAAGCTTCCCCCCACATGTACTAGGTTAACCCAGAATTCTGTAACATCGCATTCATCATTTCTTTCATAGTTTGGTTTTTCCGTTCCACAACTTTGTTAGATTCAGGTGAGTAGAGAGCGGTTGTTTGATGTATAATGCCTTTTTCTATGCAAAAAGCGTTGAATGGGTCATCATACTCTTCTTGTTTATCACTTCGAACTATTTTGATAGTTCTGTGAAGCTGGTTGTCCATTTGGAGTGCAAACTCTTTGAATTCCTCCACAGCTTCATCTTTGCTATGCAACATATATATATATAACAATATCTCGTGCATCTATGAAGGGAACGAAGTATTTCTTACCGACTCTAGTTTGCACATATTTTAAATCACACAAATCTGTATGAATTAAGCCTAGAGGTTCCATTTGACTTGAGCATTTCCCTTTCCTTTGTTGTTGCGGTGGTCAACCTTGATCCGACATGATTTAGCTTTATGACCCATCTTGTCACACTTGTGACACTTCCCCAAGAACTTCTTGGTTTCCGTTTGCTTCTTAAAGCTAGCGGATGGAATGGAAGGAATTTTTTCCCCTTTCCCATGCCCTTGTGCAAAGCAACATTTGCACTAGATTCAGCAATTTGAGCACCATCTGCCTCTCATTTTTTTTTCTCATTGCGTAACATGACAAGCAAGTCCTCGAGGAACATTACTCTATGCTGGTTTTTGAGATAATTCTTGAAGTCCGTCCAACATGGTAGGGGCTTCTCGATGAAGCAGTTCACTGTAAAAGTTTCACAAATTGGCATGCATTCAACAATAATCTCATTCATAAGCAACTTTAGCGCATTGAATCGTTCCATTAAGGGTTTTGAATCCACCATTTTAATATCCAGAAACTTCGCCACAACAAATTTCTGACAGTGTGCATCGTCAGAATTATACTTATTCTCTAAGGATACCCAAAGGTCTTTCGACGTTTTAGCTTTACTGTAAACAGGTTATAACGGGTCTATCAGGCGGTTTTGAATCCAACCTTTGCACAGAAATCCCCCACCCACCTACGTATCAACACTCGCGGGAGTGAAAGCATCAATATTCCCAAAGGAAGCAAAGGTTATCCTCTTTGAGGTACTTCTTAAGCTTTAACGTGTTCGAAGAACATCTTCAGCTGCCACATTTTGAAATCTGTTTCGTTGAACTTTTCTGGCATCAGTCTTATATATGTTCACAACATCATGCACGAACGGAATTTGGGCATTATGATTGGCATCAATAGACGACCCAATTCCATGAGTACTTGAGAACACCAGTGACATACCACTCTCAATATAGGGTGTCAACTAACCATTACCGTTTCCTCCCAAATTTCCAGCAGATTGATCGTAGTTGAGACCGTCTGGTTGTTGGTATTGGTCAAACATTCAATCAGATTTGTTCACAAAGAACTAAAAGCGATTAAGATGACAATAATTATTGGTTAAATAAAAAATCAATATTGATTTAAAAGATTTTTGATTTAGTTAAAAACCGAAAGAACTAAATGATTTTGAATGGTATTAAATCGCAATTTAAAAACCACTAGCAAACCATTTAGAATCGCTAAAAACGTGTTCCCAATTGAATCTCCACATAGTATTTGTCAAAGTGTTTTCATAATGTGTTTGAGATTTCTTTCCGTAAAAAATTGCAACAATTAGTTAAATAATAATTTCTAGAATTAAATAAATTAGAAAAAATATTATTTAATTCATTAAAACCAAACCACGAAAAACAAAAGTCATGACCCATTAGCCCATTAACAGACGACTTTGTCTCTAAGGACTAAAACTTTGTCGAATAAAAGCAAAAATTTGAACACGACAATCGTCAATGGAGGTCGCCGAAAAAACAATTAGAAAATAAATACTGATCAAGATTCCAGATTCGAAACCGATCATAAATCAGTGCGTATAAATCTGGTAAAAACCAAAAAAATAGAGAACCGATTTAATGAGATGCAGGGTTCGATTTCCGGCTGGTGCATTGTGTTTTGAATTGTTCCTTTTTCAGTTTTCTACTTTTGGGGTTTTAGATAGGGAAAAATGTCAAAAAAGCATGAACTTTCAAAAAATGGCAAAAAAAAGCATGAACTTTCTCGTCGGCCAAAAAAGCATGAACTTTTTGAATCGAGCCATATTAAACACGAAGTTTCGTTGACCAGGCCNAGCATGAACTTTCAAAAACTGGCAAAAAAAAGCATGAACTTTCTCGTCGGCCAAAAAAGCATGAACTTTTTGAATCGAGCCATATTAAACACGAAGTTTCGTTGACCAGGCCAAATTAGGCACGACGTTAAGTCAACTAACAAAAAAGTTAACTGACACTGTTCATAAATTGGGGAAATGCCAAATAAATCACCAACTTTCAAATTTAGGCAAAAAAAAGCATGAACTTAGCGTATGCAAAAAAAAACATGAACTATTGTTGACTAATTTTTTTGGGGGAGGACAGAGCGGATCATGAAACCGATGTAGCTGGGGACGCCAAAGTCTGTGATGGTTGCATCGACGATGTCGATGATTTTCTGGGCCAAAATTTTCCCAATTTTTTTTGTATCAAATTTCGTT
>OVAP01006081.1:1456-12219 GCA_900406295.1 Aurinia saxatilis
GTACTTTACTGCGCAATTAAATTAGCAAGAAATCTATAGTGGTTGACTTTATATTCAAAGTTCCGAGAGGAAAAGGACGCCTCTCCTAAACGTGTGAGAAACTACAAGATTTTAGCAACGCATATTCTACTAATTATCAGATTCAAGGTAATTAATTTTAATAATACTGTTCATTTGACTTCTTGAAGCATGAATCTGCTTTCTCTTTTCTGGCTAAATTACCTGTTTCCAAAAAAATGAATAGAACATTTGTGAGACGATGGTTAAGAATGTGACATATTATCAAATCGAGATGTCTTTCACCGGTTAAATAAGAATGTGACGTTCTATATTCTAATGATATTTCAAAACGAGAGAAACTCATGTAACAATTCAAAAAGTATATATCCAAAATTTCCAAGGGTGTAACTAAAGGAAAAGCGAAATGTAATCCTCTTGGTCTACATTGTGATTCTCTGAAATATCGACGAAATAAAATTAAAAAGCTGGTTTTCAGAAACTAAGAGGAACACGAAGTTGCAGAGTCTGGTAAATAGAGGGAAACTGAATCTGAGATTCTGTTAACCTGGGAGGGAAAAGGGTTGAAGTTTCATCTCCAGAGACGGCTGATGAATCCTTTCTTGTCTTTCTTCATCCTGTTCTCGATAGCCGGGAAGTCGATGCAATTGTAGGCGNGATAGATTGGAATGCGGGTGGGAATCGTTCAATCTTTGGGGTGCTTTTTGTGTTTGAATCGCCAACCGCAGATTCATACACATCAAGTTTGTCTAATAGGTATTTCTCCACCTGGTTAGCGTAATATATCACAAGAGGGAAAAAACCATTAGAGTGGAGCTCTGATTATGAGACATTGCAAGGCTACCACATTAAGGTAAAATAGATAGATTGTACCTTAGCAGATGCATCGTTCAGTGATATATTTGAGATTTTCTTTGACAGATTTTCTGGTGCCTTCTCTTCTTCCATAATCCCAGTCGCATGTTCTATGCAACTGTTAGCTCTGCATTCTTTGCTCAGCGTCTTCAGTTCCTGGATTACTTCCTGAGGAGTATTTGGAAAACTTAGTCAAAAGTTATATTTAGTGAAAATNTTCCTGAGGAGTATTTGGAAAACTTAGTCAAAAGTTATATTTAGTGAAAATAATATACGCCGTTTAGACATGCCCCCGTGCCTATCTTCCTACAAACCATCAACCTATTATCTACCAACACGAGGAGGCAAACAAAAAGACCAATAAATGATGAGCTGGATACCTCATCTTTGTTTGCTAAACTCTGAAACTTAGCAAGAGCATCTTCAGCAAGAGATCGAGCACGGCAATACAAGGCGTATGCTTCAACCCTCTTTCCTGCTAGACTGTATGACTTTGCCAAGTAGAAGCACCTGAAAGAGATTCCCAAAGATATCATTCACTAGTTCAATCGGGAGTAATGAAAACTGGATGTATCAGTATACATCTATGAAACAAACAATTATTTACGCTTTCACATCGAACGAACTGCATCATTAACTTGAGACAGGAGCTAAAGAAGGCTATTATAAATGGTTCCAACATAGACCAAGAAGAGGAAGGGTGTCCGAATGATAAAGGGCTCAAGGAGCTCAACTCTAACAAAAAATGCTAACTCCTTAAACAATCCCAAACATCAACAGCAGTTTCCCTACAAAAATACAAATATGCTAGAGAATTAAACCTTTCAGCACGGAAAGCCAAGCTTTTGCGCTGACATTCTTCTTCAAAGGCAATCTCTTCTGGTTTTCTGTCTCTTCCAGAGCTAATGAGATCACAAAGATCACCCACATTCTGAGAAAAAAGAAAACACATGTGATGTCTCCGCGATGATTTAACACAGAAAAGCTTCTAAAGAAAGCAAAATATAGGTGAACAGTGATGACCTGTGACAGAAGGTCATACAAGCGAACCAGCTCCTCCGGTCTAGTAACCTTTTCACTTTTATCATCGCGTTTCCTGTTCAGTTTACTCTTTGCTATTTTGACCAACAGCTGGTTACGTTCAATGGTTCTTTGTCCTAGCACAGCCCCAACAGCTTTGTCCAAACCATTTAGCTCATCTTTAACAGATTCGGCATTTCCTGCACTTACCTAAAAAAAGTATCCTCCTAAGTAAACAGATTACTCCCAGGACAAAAAACTTATCTACACTTTATCTTTAGATAGGTGAACTTTTTCGGTGAACCCAATCGATAAATCAGAAGATGTCTTGNACTCTTACTCCCAGGACAAAAAACTTATCTACACTTTATCTTTAGATAGGTGAACTTTTTCGGTGAACCCAATCGATAAATCAGAAGATGTCTTGTATTCACTCACCAAGTCACTGCGTATGGTGTTCCTGGCATCATGATATGCAGTGAATAATTTATCAAATAAGTTTAGCTTTTTCTCTGAAGGGAGAGATTCTGCTGTTGGACCTTGTAGCTCCTTCTCAAGTTCCTGGGCTGAACAAGGAAGAAAGTATAAGAGCCTCAGAGAGGTGCTTAACGTTCTATAGAGGCACGTTAGATTACTAGGGTAACGCATGACAGTATTGTAGAAGTAAACCAAACTTTTCCCAGATTTGGGAAGATGCCATCGGATATAATTAGTCAGCGTAATAAAGTAATTCAAAAAGAGAGGATGAGGAAAGAGTTCGTCAAACCTTTTAAAATAGAAACCCGGGATTTTGGGTTGGATACTGGAAATCTGAAGCCAAGCCAATTAAACTCTGTAAGAGATGCAGCTTGTTGAGATCTGGCCTCTTCCATAGCAGCCTACATTATCGTGAGCATATACATCAATTTAATGGATCAAAATGTCAGAGGTGTCTGGGAAATAGTTCACCACTAAACCATAGCAAGACATTCAAGCATAGCCAAAATCATAGACATTCAAGCGCAGCCAAAATCATAGACATTTAAATTTGTATTCACATATGGTGGTCAGAGTGAGACCCTCAGCCTCAGCTCCATAACAGCGGATGAAAAAAACTAAACAGACAAAAAAAATCTGCTGCAGCAGTTATATGGATTATGCAATCACATACAGTTGCTCAATTGCTTCAGAGATGACAGTAACAGAAACGATATATAAGTACCTCTATTTTCGCTTTGAAAAGATCCAATGCAGGGCCTTCCATCTCACCAATCTGAAGAAGTTCAGATGTCTGCAAGTTTGATTTGCCAATTTTGTGTAGGCAGTATCGAATACTAGGCTCAAGCTCTTCAACCCGTTCCCGGCAAAGAACTTGGTTCTCTAGATCACCATATTTTCCGAGTTGCTCATAAACAGCCCTGCAAAGGGAATAATGTTCAGAAAAATTATCTACCGAATTGTAAAATGACGATATTGGACCAAGACACACCTGGCGTTTTTGAAACTGGCCAATGCAGTATCCCAATTTTGATCTTGCTCAAACAACAGAGTACCTTTCATATAGGATGCATATGCCTATAAAACAGTAAGATAAGCATAAAGACTCATATAGTAAGTTTATACTTTATAGAATACCCACACGTTTTAAAAGAAACAACTAAGCTAAAAGCCTAAAACGGAGGTATTCTCTTCTTCTTTCAAGGCATTAGATAAGTTCTACGTAAAATTATGAGTACTGCAACATTTGGGGTCGCAGATATACCTCAGCTTCCAGAGATGTCCTGGAATCTGTCTTAATAGAGCACAAACTTGAGAAAAGCGAAGCCCATTTAACTGCCTTCCTCAGCCTACCAATCAAATATATCCGTTGCCGTGCATTAGGCCCATCTGGTAGCTGTCTTTTTTCCATTGCATGGCTCCATGCTCTTTCCGCCATATAGAAAACTACATGAAGGAACCTATTTCAACAAATACATAACATTAAACCAGTCATATTCATGTAATTACAACTAAATCACGTGGCAGTAACAACTGAGCCTTCGCATTCTTTCCTTATTGCTCAGATACACGCAAAGCCAGGAATTTATGAACTTAAGTGAGACCTCTCTAACAAAATATTCAGCTTGGAAAGAACAATGGTAGATACCTAACATCAGTGACAGTTGTTTCAGCTATAGCCCGTCGAGTGTATTTACCACGGCCATGAGTAAATTTCAAGGACTTGTATAACCTCCTCAACCGCGCTGAGCAATACCTCCTACACAACATTATAACCTGAATTATAGATATTACCTTCTTTCTCGGAAAAAAATGAGCTCAGGGTTTCACATTCATACCTATAGCGAGCATAGTCACCATGACGCAGACCGTGTTGCGCCTGAGACGTTTTNAGCCTGAGAAGTTTTCATCAGCTGCAGAACTGAAAAGCAAAATGCAATGTAGCATGGATTAAACAACTTAGACGACTTATAGCTAATACAAATTCACAGCAATGTCCTCGTAAAATTACGGTCCAAGGAAGCAACTAATGAAATTCTTAAACATGCAGATTCTTACTCATGCCTTTTAGCATCATATCCAATGTATTAAACTCAAAACCACCAAAACAAACAATCGAGTAAATTTGCATTCCTGAATTGAAAAACACTAACCATTGATCGAGAACCTGGGAAGGATCTGATCAGAGCTTTCAGATTTCGGATCGTCGATCTCCATTGCAGACACTTCGCTCTCCTTCTTCCCCATGAATCCACAGAATCCTAGCTAAACCCTTGCTGAACCAAATGACCAAAAACAGAAAACACCATGCGATATATAAAANCCAAATGACCAAAAACAGAAAACACCATGCGATATATAAAATGATCAATTCATAGAAAACGAGAAGATAGCAAAATACAGCAAATCTGGAGTACGAAAGAGAGCAAAAAAACATAAGAACAAAATATAAATTCAGCTTCAAAACCAGTTCCATACGTTGATTTCAGTGAACTGGTTTCACGGCGGTGAATATGGAATATTCCGATAGCTACGACGAGCAACGGAGGCGTGCGAAATTCAGGTCTCGATCGAATCTTAAGCAAAAAGTGCCCAAGAGAGAAGACGACTTGTAACGGGTGGGTGAAATTTTGGGGTTTTGGGATTTTGGTAATCTGGCCCGGTCAAGATTTGGGCCTTTAGGCCCAGACCCAATAATGTTTCCATATGGGTAACATCATCAATTTGAAATACTCTAAACTTTTTGGAAAAATGGTTTAAGAGTAATACAACACATTATAAAATCGTTAAAGTTTAAAACAACATAAACTTTATACGACAGGTTAAAATACTATGAATTTTATGTAACCATGTTAAAAGATACAAACAGTAAAGTACACGAAAATTTTCATTATTGGCTGTCACGTAATTGTAAACATATTTATTTATTGTGTTTGAATTTGACTATTTTCAACAAAATTAGATCATGGTTGGTAAACCTTATATATTTGACGTTTTAACCACATAAAGTCAGCTACTTTTTAATATAAACAATTGTATCTATCATTAATTTATATATGAAGAAAATCAAAATAATAATTAGAAAATGTCGTTATTGGGATTTTGGCGCCGTATGTTAGATTTGTTTAACTCTGACTTAAATAATTGACTCTCTGTATTTTGGGTTAATGTAAGCAACTACACATACGACAAATACCAAATGTAAAATGGTGACAGAAGTAGAACGGAATAATAAAATATACCATCGTATTAATTAATTTAAAATCAATAGATAATAAATAATTAGACCGACGAAAAATCTATACAGATAAAACGGGATCTGGTGAAGAGACCGAGTGGACCATATTAACAACAAAATAATTCAAAAATGATTATAATAATATTAAGTTTAATTATCCAATGATATCTAAAAAGTTTTAATATGATGTTCCATAATTCCATTGGTTATTGCTTCTGTCTTGCTGTTCTGTCCAATCGTCTTCTTCAAGATTTAGCACGTGAAGCCTTATACTAATTATATTTTCATGGTATCAGTTTGATCTTTAAGCAGGTTAAAATCAATATTTATTGACTTTCAAATACATCAATATTTCATATATTATTTTGATTTACAATTTTTTTTTTTTTGGATGTTACGAATTTTAAAAACTAGTGATTTCCAAAGTAATATCATGACATTTGGTGGACTTGTGACAGCATTCATTTATTAACTTTTTGGTTAGTGTGTATTGATAAATTCCGAATAAATAATATAGAAACCAATTGTAGGAATAAGATAGTTGCATTTCGTAGGCAAAATATATTCTTTTACCAATGATCTCATTCTGAAGTTTTGAATATCTTTAGATGTTAACTAAGTATCATGACATGAGTATAAAAATAATTAAAGACTAATTGTAAAACCTCCAAGGATGTAGGCATGTGAGAGCGTGACACTAGGGGTCTATAATAATAACAAAAGATTTAATTAAATGCTAATTATAATCAAATCTCACTTGAGTTAGAATACGGTTCGGTATTGGTAAGTTACTAATTCAACGCCGGTTAGGTTCGGTTAACGTATTTTTTATTGTGAGAGTGTTGCACACGAAATGTGTTTGATGAAGTGAGATAGATGAATCCAACGGCTAATAAGAGAAGGGTGCACAGAGATTTTAGATAGGTGAGTGAGTAGACGATTGTGGCCTGATGTAGGATTTGCTGGTTCAGCTTTTGATGTGTAAACTAATGAGAGATTGACACGTGGATACGTTGAGAAGAGCATCTTTAAGAATAAATGCTTTTCTAATCCTTCACGCAGCGCCTAGCATTTAAAATTTTGGACAGTGACCCTCTCTCACACGCCACTTTCAGCTTGGTTTGTTTTGTTCCGCTCGGCTTGGCTTGGTCGGAATTTTTCTCAAAATTCATCTTGAGGTTTTCTTACAAAAAAAAAAAAAAATTGAGAAAAAATAATGGGAACATGTGTATACAAATGTTGGTTTGAAATTGAATTCATTTGATTCTGAATAATTTCGGTGTAATCAATTTTTTTTATCGATGAAATTAAAATAGTTGATCGTAAATATTTAAATCACGTTCCTGTTTTATTTATTTTTTCCTTCACATTTGTATTGTTGATTTTATATAGATATATAAGCAATCGAGTTAAAAAATACTATACGAATTTTATGCGATATAATCAAATTATTAAATTATGCGTCGATTGATATAAAATACACCATTGTTTCTGTTTCTAGCATGCAAATTCAAATTTTGAAGTATAATTAATAACTTAGCCTCGTGTAATTTTTAGAAAACATTGACGCATTTATTTAAATTTTACTGTGTCTTTTTCCATGACAAGTTGATCTTACACTAATTTCAGTAAAAAACAGACATGTTTGCAACTAAAAAAAATCATATAATCGTAATTAGTTCCAACAATAAACAAACTTTGAAGTAGCTAGATTTTCAAGTGTTTCTAAACTTTTTTTAGTTTCATGATCCTTACTACCTTATAACTCGATATGTTAGTCAACTTACATAACTATATACAATCTAGCTCTCACTAAATGTATATATGTAAGAAAATAAAATAACCAAAAAGTACAATAAGTATTTTAGACAGTGGCTCATGAATGCTTAAACATATTTGGGAGAACAGATACTAATTTATCTATTTGACATTTCAGAAAGGTATTGTTTTGTCTTCAAGGGAATCAAAAGATTGAGATGTCCAACGGAGATCCCAATACAAAACACTTCATGAATCTTTAAGTTAAGCATCTAAATACTATTTAATACATAAACAGAAATTTTTCATTATAAAACTACAGTAATTAATTAGAGAAAATAGGTGCAGTGTGTTGTAAACAATTTCACAGACGAGATATCGTTCACGACACTCACCTTCGGCCACATTTCACGCCCGTTTGGCTACGTAACTACATTTTATTCATTTTTGTAACTTATCCTAAAATGAAAAACAGCGACATTATTAATGTTGGATAACTTTTATTNTGGCCATCAAAACCCAAAAATCAATTTCACTCAAAGTCTCCACTCATCAGTGCTCATTATTATACATTAATTGTTTGTTGGTACCGTTTTGTGAATATATTAAAGGGAGACTTGACCTCATAGAGGTTTTATGGTCTATGGTGAGAAGAAAACAAAAGAACAAGAAAACAATCAAAATAAGAATGATAAAGACTTAAAAAGAAAAGAATGAGAGAGACCTTTGTCCAGAGGAAAAAAGAATTTTAAAGACCGTGAAATTAGAGTAAAAAGAAATAAATTCAAGGAATTTGCAACAACAAAAAAAAAAAAAATCAAGCTTGTTCACACAAAAAATATATTATATTAATACAGACATAGTGTTTTAAAAATGTAATCTTAAACCAACCATTCAAACATTATCTCCAAACAATCATAATTATGTCACTATTTATTTTTCATAGTAGCTACCTACCAAAGGATAAGACTAAATTTATTTCTTGTATACATTTAAACATTTTCATTATAACAAAAATAAATTTATTTTAACAGCAATATATTACACTGAGAATAATTTAATATTTTTCCTATAAAAAAGAGAGAGAATAATTTAAAAGAATATCAATCACAGCTGGTTAAAAAGATTATGATCAAAATGTAATACACTATTATTCAATCATTAGTTTAAAAATTATGTATTAAAATCTACTTCTAGTTGATGACATATTTGTAAAGCATGCTTTTAAAATCTCTGCTATTCAATGAAGATTTTAAAATTTAATAGTTTAACACTCCAATCTTCAAACTTAAAATTGTCTAGATCTTTTTAGGATAGGTGATAAGACAGTGGCCTAATGATTTGTTTATGTGTCAGCTCAGCCCAAATCTTCATATGCTAATGCCTAAGAAAATCCACACATAATTTATATCTAAACTTTATACTTCAATTATTATTTATCCTAATAAATAAAAAATGACTAATCATGTATCGAATAACACTCCCTAAATTATTTTCAATTCTTTTTACGTAATATCCTTCTATGGTCTAAAAATAACAATGATACAAAATTTCATATTGTTTTCCATTCATACTACAATTTGTTTTTATTAAAAAAATATGGAAAAACAGTTGAAGAAAAATGAAATGAAAAAACCAAATACTTTCCACATGTTTAATAGCCGGCTCCACCACTTACGTTATTGAGCCGGTGTGACTCGACGACTCTTCCGTCGAGACTCTCGTGTGTGAGTCCGTAATTATTTTCCCTTTCTTTTTTATAAAATAATCCAGATCACAATCCAACGGTNAAAAAAAAACTCGCCGGAATCGTTAATTTCATCGTGAGAGGAGAGGCAAAATTCGAAAAAAAAAAAAATTCAAAACACCGATTCACTTTTTTTTAATATTTATTATATATTTTATCGGAATTAAATATTCGGTGATGGATGCGATTGGATAGAAGGAAACAAAAAGGAAAGGAGGAAGATAAAAGAGAAGCTTAGAAATTATTCTCTCCATCTCTCTCTCTCTTCTTCTTCTTCTCTTCTCTCTCTCTACATCGCTGTGTGTTTTGCTTCTTCGAGGATCGTCAAAAAAATTTTGCAAGGTTTTAATAGATCTAATATTTCTTCACTGTAATTTTCGAGTGTTTGTTGAGAATTTGGTTCGAATTAAGCGTAATTGTGTTGGTTTGTGATTAGGTGAGTTTTTTGTGATTTTTGTTTGTTTGTTAGGGTTTATTCATGCCGAATTTTGTGGATTAGGTAAGAGTTGGTTTCGTTGTTTGATTATAATGAGCTGCACAAGGGATCACGAATTAGGCGAATTGTGGCTTTTTTTGAAATATACCTAATTGTATCTTCTTCTTCCAGGTTTTTTTTTCTTCTACTTACTTAAATTGATGCGATTTTAGGCGTAGTGTTATTAATTTTGGTTCAGGATCGTTTCTTCTTAGTGTGGCTAAAGTTTCTAATTAGATCTCTTCTGTTTTTATTTGTTCTTTGCTTTGAGTATGTGAGTAATTCGGCATTTTTGATCTAGCGAGATCTTCGTTGCAACGAGAAGTACATTTTGTTTGTGTGGATTCTGGAATTGAATTTAACAGTTTTTTTTTTTTTTTAATTTTCAGGGGAAGTGATATGGTTTGGTGATAAATAGAAAAAAAAAAAGTTTTAAAAGGAGTGTGATTCTGGTTTTGTCAGTCATCTGAACAATGCCGTCTGATATAATGGAACAGAGAGGTGTATCATCACCTTCTCACTTTCATGAAGATATTCATATTGCTTCAGAGGTAAGTCTCGGTTTCATTGTTACAGGGTTCAAATTGTGTAGCTCTAGAATTGCGAGTATATGGAATTATTTTCTAAAACTGTTTTTTTCTCAAGTATATATATGTTGTTTTATTTGGCAGAGGCAATTTGGATTTCTGAAAACAGACCTCATGCCGGAAAATCAAGGTGGCCGTGATAGATTTTCAAGTCTGCCTAAGAGTTCCTGGACACCTGAGAGTTACCAGCTGAAGCCACAATCAAGCTTTTCTGGTGTGCACCCCGCTGCTAGCCCTAACACAAGAAACACTACAAATGGTAGTCAGTGGGAGAGCAGTTTATTTTCCAGCTCACTGTCTGATTTATTCAGTAGAAAACGTAAGTGCCTGCTTGCTTATGGTGTTGTAGTTTTCTTATCAGCTACCTAAATCTGCTGTTCTATACGATAAACAGACGTAGTTTTTAAGATAACCACAGGACAATATTTTATGAAAGTTCGTTACTAGCATGCTCTGACTTACTATACTTTAACTATTTGAGTGTGTCTCCAACTTGGTGGTTTTTGCAGTACGGCTACAGAGAAGTGATATGCTCCCTATGTCTCCAGACACAGTTGTTACCCACCGCGAGGAAGAACCTTCTGAATC
>OVAP01006082.1:0-12218 GCA_900406295.1 Aurinia saxatilis
CTGCTTCCCATCCAACTAGGCTCTCTGGTGCGAGTGACTTGAGCCATGTAGGAGCGTTGCCAGACAGCGACAGCTCGAACAGTTTGCAGCGGACATAGTCTGGTGGTACACCATTGGCTTTNCAGAATGGCTTCTGTTCTGCTAACTGAATTAGCTGGCCTTTGATGTCGTAGTCCTGCCTTGCCATCGGTGGAGGTACAATTGCTGACCGGTTCTCGTAAAAGGTGTGCGGTCTGTCAGCTCCACTAAGTGTGGGTTGAGCTTGCCTACGGCGTTCTTGCTTTTGTAGAGCCTCCAACTGGAGCCGCATCGCTGTCAATTGCTCCTGTAGAGCAGCATTGTCGTTTTGGTCACCCATTGTGACAGATAACGCTCGTCTTCTTCGGTTGACTCTTTTTATTCTCGCAAGGTCGCCGTTGGACAGAATTACAAGATCAAATTCTGATTGTCGGGTTCTGGTCATGCACCTGTAACAACAACAAGGGAACAAAAATAAGAAAGAATTAGTAACTGATTTAGACTAATATAAATTTTTCAGACAAAGGTAAAATGGTGGAACTCGGCAACGGCGCCATTTAATAAGTTGATGCTAGTATTCGTTTTTTATCCATGCATGAATCGATCGGTCCTTTGCATGTTGATCGATCTATGCATGGCTCGTGGGTTTGAGTGCTCATAGATCGATCGATCCATGCAAGGATCGGTCGATCCTTGCTCTTCAGGTCGATCCATAGGTGGCTCGTGGGTTGGGTGTTGTCTTGGATCGATCGATCACGTGTGGATCGATCGATCCAAGTGAGAATCGATCGATCCAGGTGTGGATCGATCGATCCATGCCTTCTTCTTCACGGATTCTTTACCTTTTGCCTCACAACTTCTAACTTGAAGCTCAAGTCTATACTCCACGTGTTTGCTCCTGTTAAGACTCTAAAACGACACTAAAAGACTCGGAAAATGATTGAAAACCAGAGCTAGAACGAGTCGAAAACGAAATATATCAGTTTTATCTAAGAAAAAAAATTACAACGAAATAATTGATATCATATAACTAGGATGAGATAAAAAAATATGGGAAAAATGACTAAAAAACTGACACATACTAGTGTGGTCCCTCTACTTCTATTTTTCAACATATTAATGTTTTCAACACTTTTGAATCCACATCACTTTCGCCTCACCCACTACACAATTTTAATAGTTGAATTTTTTTTGTTTCAACACCCTTTATTATACATAGTCTTACTACTACGTACTTTCTTCACGTTTTTTTTATTTAAAAAATGGGCTTACGTCAAATACATGTTAATCCTAATCACAAGAATATAATGAAAAATTGTGCAGATTTAGACGTGATATTAAAATTCATTCCTCACATTTTATTACTAGTTTAGACAAAAATTTATTAAACTACTACATAATCGGTCTTTAAGATAAATGTTTTATCTTTAAACTATCATTTTAAAAAGAAAGAAAAAATCTGGTGTTACGTATTTAGTTCATTTTTTTGTTGAACCATCCATTCATTTTGTTTTCATTGAGAGAAAATCGAAATAATAGAACTAAAATTATTTTTAATTTAAAAGATGATAGATTAGCTCGTAAATAAACTCATTCTCTGCAATTGTTTTATTTATATTATAATCTATACAAGTATACTGAAGTATTTACAGTAATGTCATTTACACTATATTACTCTCCTTCAAGCTGCACACCGGAAAAAATGTTCATTAGACATATTTTGTCAATGATAAGCTTAAACTGACTTGGATATAATGGCTTGGTGAGAACGTCAATGAGTTGCATATCAGTATGAACAATAGTGAGAATAACCATCATAAGAAGGCTCAACAAAAGGACCCCAAGTGTCAATGTGCATCAAATTAAAAACTTTATTGGATATGTTTTTGTTTGATACAAAAGACAAAGTTTTCTGCTTTGCTAAATGACAAGCTATACAATGATGCTGTCTAAAAGACTTATTCTTGTGTGCTGGAATATGTAGGATCTCAGCTAAAGTATATACTCTTTGATGACATGGATGACCAAGTCTTTGGTGATATACCTCCTGGTTAGATATTGTGAAAATCTGAATAGTAGGCTTGTCATAGCTGATAACAGTCTTCACATATATCAAATACAAATTGTGCAGCTGATTACCTCTCCCAATCGTCAATGCCCTTGTAAGATTACGTATTTCACAACCGACTGAATCAAACCAAATCCCACAAGATAATATCCTTGTTAATGAGCTAACACTCAATAAGTTGAATCTGAATTGGGGAATGTATAAAACATTCTCCAATTCCAATTTGCATTCAACATAATAGTTCCCAATCCAACAACATTCAATCACTCCATTTGGTAAATCTACATGAGTATTGCTCAAACCTCTATAATCAAGAAACTGTGACTAATCATGTGCAACATGATGAGTTGCTCCAGTATCGATAACCCAGTCATCTTTCTTATCCACATCAATATTTTTATAATAGAAATATGATCGATGAGCTGTTAAACAAAAGATGGGAGGACAAAACTTATCAGTGATTTGGTAGATGGTGGCTTTCTTATCCGCATCAATATTTTTAGAATAGAAATATGATCGATAAGCTGTTGAACAAAAGACGGGAGGACAAAACTTACAAGTGATTTGGTAGATGGTGGCTTTGTCCCGGGAACTAGAAGCAATGTCAGACCCCATCACAAGATTTAGAGCAGGAGAAAATGACTGTGAAGCTGGTTGTAACTTGACACTGAGAAAAGAAACACGTTATTGAATCTGATCATTAGAAAGATCATTTTCCCATCCGAAAGTAGCTAAAGCCACCATTGCAAAGTTGATAGAAACTCTAGATGGGATCTTGTTAGCATTTGGTTTGCCCTTAAACTCTCTTTTTGGTTTTCATCCAAGTGGATATTCATGAACCTAATAATTAACATTTATCCACTGTGTGGCCTTGTTTGTTACAAAAGGAATAAATAACTCTAGGTTTAGTACCACTCTTAGGATAACCATTGTAAGTGACAACTTCAACTTGAGATTGATCATTCGTTTGAGCTGCAAATGCAAAAGGATTACACGGAGCTTGTGACTTTTGTCTCTGGCTTTCATCTTCATCCAACATGTTGTATATATCAGATAGGCTAGCTCTTGTTTTTGTACTTAGAATTCTGATCTTGACATTTGCAAACTTATCATTATTCAATTTCATAACAAATTGATCAATCTTACCTTTTTCTTGATATCCCAACAACATTTTACCTTAGGATTATCCGATTCTTTGCAACAACTATTGGTTTAGTGCTAGCTGTCTTTCCCAAAGAGTGATCTTAGATGTATAGTAAGAAGTTAAATCCATAGATCATTGCTACAAAAGAACAATCTATGTTTTCCGATAAATCAAAGAGAGATAACTCTTGTGAAAACGTTTAGCCAGATGTTTCTAAATCGTGTGAGCATCTTGGAAGTACAATATACTACCATAAATCTGCTGAGAAACATTATTCAAGATCCATGCCTTCACCGTGTGATTGCATCTACACCAAATTGACTACAAATGATCCATTTCATCTCGTTTAGGCAAGGTTCCATCAACAAATCTAAGTTTGTTCTTAGCAACAATGTTATCGTTCATAGCTATAATCCAGGTGTTATAGTTTTTGCCATTTAAGATCCTGTTAATGATGCTCATACCAGGATGATCGTCGGAATGTAGGTGATAAGGATTGTCGATGGAATCAAAATTGACGCGAAGAGAATCTCTGGCATGCCTTTCGAAATCCGATGGATTGACGATGTGTAATCGGAGACCGCTCAAGATCTTCAGGAACATAAGAAAAGCACCAATTTGTAGTAGAGTCAAGCGGAGAAAGATTCCGACGACCACGAGTCTTTGCCATTTTGGTCAGAATCGTGAAAAGAGAATGACGATCTAACGTGTATCAATCGAAGAAGAAAAGAAACAAAAAGAAACCGAGGATTGACAAGGCTAAAAACCTTGGTCAAGATAAATTCCTTGACTACCTATCAATGTAGTATAGCTAAGGGTCGAATTCACAAATCCCAAAGTTTACACTATAGTCTACTAAATTATTTAACTTAACTAAGATAATCAAAAGTGGGGTTTTGTTTTCTAAATTCGACGGTTTTAAATGCAAGATGATTAAAACGCTAGACCTAAGGGTAATCTATGGAATGCATACATGTATTGGATGCTTATTCAGGTTCGATTTTCAAAGTATCTTCAACTCAAATATAATTATAGATTGATCCACTGTCGTGGTATCAATCACTCTTCCTAACAATTTAGATATCTAAACTTTCGTTTGACTCTAAATAGCTAAGAAAGCATTACCAAAACTGATTCGATAAGTTCACAATCTGCTTTAGCATCAACTTTCGTTGGCTAAAGACATATTGCTCTCCTAGTGAGTTTTCTATATGTCAATTACAACTTTCGTTCAAAAGACAATCCTAAAGGCGAAAACTAGGTGATCAAGCTAGCCTAAGTATTACATCATCACAAGTAGGAAGACTCTACAGATTTAACCTATCTACATCCAATAACAATCCTATCAATCCATGATTCCCTTAGATCTAACTAGCTAACTACTCACACATGATGAATTTAACACAAAAGCAATGCATAAACATAATGGAGAACATCATAAACTGTAAAATACTTTTAATTGATAAAAAAAAAAGAGAAAGAGTTTAGGAAGACTTCTCCACAATGGGAGGATAAAGGATGAATGACAATCTTCAAGCACAACTCCAATAACAGAAATTAAAGAACAAAAACATAAAGAAAATGAAGAACAAAGTGTTTTAAAATAAAAATAAAGCTTGAGAGGCTGTTGTGGAGGCTCATAGGTCTTATATAGACTCTTGGTTTCGTCTAGGGTTGAGAGATTTAAGGAAAAATTAAGCAAATCACAGAATTGATGAATTTCCATATTTGGCACTCGGATGAAAATAACATGTCTTCGGTAAAACAATCATTACACAAATTGCCTACGTTAAATACGATTATTGTATAGTGAACATAATTTGTGTAATGAAAAAATATAGCGAACAAGATTAGTGAATACAAAGTGTATGATGGATGCAAGACGTGTACAATGAATGCAAATCATGTACGATGGATAATAAATATGAATGATTGACAGTCACGGTGGATAATGGATATTAATGATGGATAACATTACCTTCCCAATTTCACTTGCAGCTTCATCTACTTTCTCAACAAAGACTTCATCGTCCAAAATAGTTTTCACCTGGTACAAAATTATTGTACAGTAAATACAAATTGTGTATGATGGATGTAAGGCGTGTACGATGAATACAAGTCGTGGACAATGGATAATACATATGGATGTTGGACAGTCACTGTGTATGAAAGATATTAATGATAGTTTTACAAACTAACGCGTAAATCGATATTGTAAACCAAACCACTTTAGGGCTAAAATTGTCATTTAGAAATTACTAAAATCGAAAATGGCCCTTATTGTTTTTAAAAACATCAATAGCAAATTAACCTTTCAAAATGTGTCTCTTTCACAAAATTTTTTTATTTAATAGTTGAGTGTCTCACTGGTTTTAAATGGATAAATATTTGAATATATCGAACGATATTCTTTAATTTACGTGATTTATATTTATAGGGGTTTTCTAATTAGTTTTTTTTCTTCCATTTGTATTATATATATATATATTGGTATATGCTGTCAATATAAAGTTATTCGACCCAATAAATCTCATTTATGTTCTTATTATTCAATTGTTTCGCAAATTTATGTTTAATTTATTTGGTTCATGAGTATTTTTGGTTCAAGTAATTTTGTTGTTTTATGACCATTAAGTTGACAATAGAAATGATATGTAGATACTTTCGGGTTTACACTGTTCTCTTTCTATGTTTCTTTCTCTTTATATAAATATTTTTTTCTTTGATAATCAATTTCGTTTTATAATAAGAGTGACAATGAATGCAAGAGTTGAGATTGATATTGTCCTTTTGAATGGTTAGGTAACACCGAAAGACGTGTTCGAATGGGTTCCGTAAGAATTTTAACGGTAAAGAAGGAAGAACAAAACAAGCATAGATTTTGGATGTATCCATCTCTGTTTCGACAACTATGACACCACACTAATCGCACGTACTACATCTTACATGCTTCATATATATATATATTTTTTTTTTTTTCCTCCTTCCTACATTATTTCCGAGCATTATAAAACCAAAAACCATTCTCTATGTGTATTTTGTTTTGGTGCAGACTATGTAACATCAATGCCTGGGTTGATATGCATCGAGTAATAGAGATGAAGAAGATTGAGGAAAATTCTAAATAATAGCAACTAAGAATAGTAATATATATACACACATATATATATATACATAAATTACCTTTTCTGTACTGGGATGGATGTAGGCAATTCTTAAAGCAGGATTTTCATCACTAACAGATTCACATAAAAGCGAAAACACTTAATCTTTACTGGTAAACAAATACAAAGTGTTTAACCAGACGTATCACAAAATCATTCATCTAAAAGCAAATATCAAGTGTCAAGTTAATCGGAACATATGGATAAAATTCTAAAACAATGGCAACTAAGAATAGTAGTGTATATATATAAATTTATAAACACATGATAGTCTACGCAAATGTGAGAAAAGAATAAAACACTTTCTCCTGATGAAGCCACAAAGAATAATATAGTAAACTTACATTGCAATACATTAAAGAGAGCATTTGCAACAATATTTCTTCTCAAGCCATCACTGCTCTCTTTCCTTTGCTACTTTTTGTATTATCTTTCTTCCTTCTAGAAATGCCAGTGATGGGATGACCCAGAGGGCCTGACCAGGTCTGGACTTGTGTTGGGGGTTCGTCTTTGGAAAAATTGAAGGAAGTCGAAGTGAAGGATGGGACCATGTCTGGTGGGACGAATGTCGGGTCTATGTGCTGTGAGGCGCCCAGTGGTAGCCCCATTGCTCCTCCATCCTGGTGTGGCGGTGGAAACTTCTCGCTCTTGCTCTTCGCATTTGCGTGTGTGATTAATCTCCTTCTCTGGTTGTGGGAGTCAACGATAATAATGTTAAAGATGCTGAGCATAACCAATGATGCATATATGCAGAAATCAGTATCCACATCATGTATGTTGTGAATAAATGGGTATTTGTAAATATGCCAGAAGCAGAAGATTAATGAAGCATAAGTATTGTTGATGTAAAACCATTATTCAGGTCACTTCCTAATATAGACGTAAGCCTATACACACAAGATATAAGGTAAAACATATCTATAACAACAACACTCACCTAGAAGCCCCTGATTCAAGTCACAGGAATAAATGTAGAAAAGAAGATAGGTCATTGAAAAGAAAGCAGTTGAGAGGGACATACATCTAAATTTGACTGAAGTTCTGCATTAGCTTCTGGAGCTGGAAGCGCTCGATTTGAACGATCTCTGTGTCGATTCTTCCTTGCACCATCCCCTTGAGCTTTACTACCAGCTCTTTGTCTGCACAGCAGAAAAGTGTTTGTTTATGTATCCTGACAAATACAGTATAAAATAGCTACAAATACTGTTGTCCCAACAATAATATCTGTTCTTCCAGAATAAATGAGTTTCAATCCCCTTTCAGGACGGTGATAGCTTATATCTAGCCAAAGTCAGAGCCTAAATCTGTATATGACATGCTTGGGAAAACTACCCATTGAGAATATCGAGAGGCACAACTATATACAGGGTGGACATCTGTTTTTTTTGCCGTTCATTCTTGCCAGAAAATAGTATATACCTTGCTTTTCAGAATGCAAATCATGATTTGAGTGGAGTAAACCGAAATTTACAAACCACTGCTTTTTTGTGCGGAAAGGGGTACAAACCATTTGAACCATTTGCATATTCAAAAATTTAAACTCATATTAAGATTCATACATGCTGAACACAAATAATGATATTGGTCTGGATTTCATGGACACTTTTGCATATGTATTTCTAGTGTCATGAAGAGGCTAAAGATAATCAAGAATTACACTATAGGGAAATTACTAACCTCCTAGTTTCTTCATCCCGTCGCTTTGCATCCATTTCTTTGCTAGGGGGATATTTTGGCAAATCAGCAGGTTCACAAGCATACGGTTCACTTGTAAAGAACTAGAAAAGGAAAACAAGCACAGAAAACTGATTCAAACCTGCTCCGCATTATCAGATGAGTTAATATAAAGCAACAGCAAAATAAAACCTAAGAACGTACTTCACTTTTTAAAGCAGCAGTTGCAGTTTGGCGGTCTTCTGGTTCGATTGAAAGAAGGGCATCAATAAGTGGAAGAGATGATGGTGGGAAATCTTTAAATGTCTCTCTTATGCATCTTTTGTATGGTTCACGAGGTTTATATATGGCTCCGTGTGTGAATTTTCCTTTTTTCCAGTAATCCTCTGATGGTGAACCACAGAGCTTGTAAATCTTGTGGAGCTGCTCCACCTAATTCAAGATGATCATCAGCATGCAGGGGCAGGGCCAATAAGATTTTATTTAATATGCCAAACATATAAAGCTGTTAAAGACCATCAAAAGTAAAAATGTAGACAAATAATGGACAACTAAATGGGTAAATGAAAACAGTACAAGCGTATATGCTTAATTTATACGCAAAGAAACTAGATTACTATATATCAATATATGGAAGAAGAATATAAGATGATGATTTGACTGGATAGATACCTCAGTCCGACCGGGCATAATTGGTCTTCCGGCTAGTAGCTCAGCCAATATACAGCCGGCACTCCAAAGATCAATACCAACACCATAATCAGTAGCCCCAAGAAGAAGCTCTGGAGCTCGATACCAAAGTGTGACGACTCGACTTGTCATGGGGCGCTTGTGATTAGGATCAAAAATGGTAGCGAGTCCAAAATCAGCAATTTTGAGGACCCCAGCATCATCGATAAGAAGATTTGATCCTTTTATATCACGATGAAGCACACCACGAGTATGACAATGGTCCATACCAGAGAGCAGTTGGCGCATTAAACATTTAACCTGCATAGAGGAGGACGAGGTGTGAAGAGAGCACAAGGAGCAATAAATATAGAAAGTGTAGAGCTAACCTCCGGTTCAGAGAACTTAACAAGAGGACTCGAAGCAAGACCAGCCAAATCATGATCCATGTACTGAAAGACAAGGTATAAGCTGCAAGACATCCTTGAGGTAACCAAACCTTCAAGCTTGACAACATTAGGATGATCGAGCCTTCGCAAAACGAGAATCTCTCTGGCCATGAACTTGACGCTCTCTGGTTCGAGGTTGTCAAAGCGAACCTTTTTAAGGGCGACAATTTTACCAGTCAGCATATCCTTAGCCTTGTAGACATTGCTGTATGTGCCTTGTCCAATCTATGGGAAGGGAAAGGGAAAGAGAAAGGGAATCAGAAGATGATAAAAGAAGAAAAAGAAAAGACTGGTACCTTGTCGATTTTCTCAAAAGTGTCAGCTTTGCGAGGGATCCAGCCATTAAGGGCTTCACCGCAAGCATCGGAAAGCCACGAAGGCCAGCCAGCAGCGACCTGCTCTCCACGGGAATGCTTGGGGGGATTACTCAGGCGTGGATTAGGCTTGGAGCGTCTCCGATCGGCCTCATGCTTCTTCTCTACATCCACAACAGCACTCTTAGTCACCTGCACACTCTTTGCTTGTTTAGGAGGTACGGACGAGGCCTCTCGGCCAAACACACAACCCATTTCTACTCCAACTACGCTTCATCTCTCTCCATCACTCTCGATCTGTGATTACTTTGGTCAAATCCAGCAAGTGCCCTAAATCAATCAACTCCTAGGCGTAGGCGAGCGTTTTTTCTCCCACAGCTTTTCTTTTTCTTTTTTTTCTTTTTTGTTTTTTTTTTGCTGAGACTGTATTTCTTTTCTTTACATGACCAAGTCAAAAGGTCAAACCCAGATGAAATTATCATTTCTACTATATATTTCTTCTCGTTATTACCAACTTTATTTCCATTCTTATATTCATCTCTTTAATCACCAACTATCTTTCCCTTAAGTTTTCAAATTCAATCTCTAATTACAGCTATTGCCACTAGATGTTCAAGCAATTGAACAAATCAATTAAGATACTTCTTTATTATTAGATTCAATCTTATTCCTATAACCAAACACCTCTCAAGTGCTAGTTTCTCTATTCACTACAATCATATTCACATATATCTAATACCTATGAAGTCTAATGCGGATATAATGAAATATATTACACCTATTAGTTTTTGCTTAGTTATTTTACAAAATTATTTTTAAGATATGAGTAAAAAATACTTCAGTTAATGCCTCCTAAGACCTTCTTCTTTATCCAGTCGACAACGATAACGACATGATACAACGGTGACGGTAACAAAAAACTATAAAAACAAAACGACAATGGTGGAAAGTGTTACATGATCAAAATAAATCGCAGCAATTGTACATATTGATTACAGTAAAATATATATTGTCGTTGTTTCTTTTAGCAGCAACGACTACATCAACTTTCCTTACAAACTCAATCGCAACGATCAAGATGCAGGAGATATGAAGCATAGATGAAGGCCTTTTTCTTATCGCAAGCCGCCATCACAACGTTTAACTCCCGAACAGAGCCATACTCATACAACTTTTGTTTTAGAAAGGTTAATTTATGATAATATTATTTTGGCTCATGAAATGTTTCATGCTTTAAAATCATATGGTTAAAGCGTATGGTAGAATAGAGTTGTGCCTTTTAAAGAAAATTTTGCTTGCTTTAGGATTTCATGAAAGATGGGTGAAGCTTGTGATATTTTGTGTTACCACAATGTTAATAAATGGTGTGGGTTTTGGTAGTACCGAACCAGGAAGAGGTTTGAGACAGGGGGACCTTATGTCTCCGTTCTTATTTGTTCTATGTACCGAAGCCTTATTTTTTCTTTTTTTTGTTGTTGAAAGAAGCTGAAAGAAGACTGGATCTTTCGAGTATTTAGTTTGGTTCTTCGGATTGTTTGCAGCTTTGTCTGCAAAGTGGAAAAAGAGCAAGTCATGAAGTTAAAAGAGATTTTCGATAATTGCTACGCTATCTCTGGTAAAAAGATTAATGCATCTAAATCTACAATAACCTTTGGTAATCAAGTAAATCAGTCTGACAAGCTATTAAGAAAGAGGTTTTTGGTATTTATAATGAAGGAGGAGTAGGGAAATATTTAAGGCTTCCAAAATATTTTAGTGGGTCTAAACTGAATTTGTTTGGCTATATTTTATATGGCTTAAAGAACAGGGTTTCTAGTTAGTTTTTAGACAGTTATCTCAGGATGGAAAAGAAATATTGATCAAAGATGTAGCTTTAGCCTTTCATGTCTTTGTTATTAATTGTTTTAAATTGCCAAAGTCAACTTGTAAAAGTCTAACCTCAATATTACCTTTCATTTGGTGGGACCCTCTTCAGGATAGACGGAAATTTTATCCGATATCTTTGTACAAGATGCATTTATCAAAAGAGAATGGGGGGAGGGGGCTTAGGCTTTAAAGACCTTCAAGCTTTCAACCAAGCATTATTAGCTAAACAAACCTGAATTCTTCTTTCTAGAAAATAAGCAATTTTAGGAGCAATTAAAGAAGACAAGTGCACAAAGACAATACTATTTGGAAATTCAAAGTAAGAATTACGCCTTGAAAGAATTTAAGGAAGAAAACAAAGTTTTGTTTAAAGACTTGAACTTCATACAAAATATGGATATTCATGCATTGTATTTAGACGGACCAAATACAAATTATGTGAAAAAGGGCTGAACAGTGACAATCTCAGCACGATCCGTCTCAAGATCCTTCATCAGACAATATTTAAATTATTTGAGTGGGTCCAAAAATGGTTGACCGAATTATTAACTCGTTAAATTAGTAGTTGATGTTGTACTAAATTATTTTATTATCTCTTTTTATTTCAGTATTTTTATGTATTTTTAAAGAGAGAATGACAAATATACCCAATTTTTCATACCCACTAATCACATATAACCAGAGCCTTTTTTTAATCACATATACCCAAAATATTTTATGTTAATACCATTCTACCCCTAGTCTAAATATATTTTCTTTCGATCTTCTGTCTNGCCTTTTTTTAATCACATATACCCAAAATATTTTATGTTAATACCATTCTACCCCTAGTCTAAATATATTTTCTTTCGA
>OVAP01006083.1:0-12218 GCA_900406295.1 Aurinia saxatilis
TTGGTTTTGTTGACTTTCGATGATAATGTGCACTTGTTTCTGGAGTGGTTGCTTTTGTAGATCAATTGCAGGAATGCTTGGATTGACAAATTCAATTTAAAAGGGGGAGAATGAAAGTGAAGTGTTTCTGAGGTGCAGTAGCTGTTGTTGGAACAAGCGTGGACATGTTCNAAAGTGAAGTGTTTCTGAGGTGCAGTAGCTGTTGTTGGAACAAGCGTGGACATGTTCTAGCAAGGTGTCGCAGGCGAGTAAAGAAAAGGAAAAGTGCAGTTTGCGTTAAATACATGAAGGAAGGCATGACGTGCTGGATAAGAAGAAAGGCAATATTCACTTATGAGATAATGAATATTTACTAAAGATCCTAGCCTTAGAAGGTTTCTATATCCCACGAATATAAAAGGGATAGTAGAGGTGTTTTCTAGGGTTAGCCGTTTTNCTTGAGAGGTTTAGATTTCACTGGTAGCAAACTAAGTTGAAGCTTATGTGTTGTGTAATTCCGGTCAAAGGTTCTTTGAGAAAGAAATCTATAAGAAAAGCAAATACATCGTTGTGTATTTGAGGAAAATCTCTGTGTCTCGGTTCCATTACTTTTTCAGGTATTTCCCCTGACATTCTATTTGAATATGCACTTATTTGCACCAATCTTGACAGCTTCCCAAGAGAGGCTGGGAGTGGTCCTGTCAATAGATTTTCTGACAACCAGAGCGATTGCAAGCTTCTCAGATTCCCAATGTCATGAGGAATGCTTCCAGAGATGAAATTACCATCAAGGCTTAACTCGACGAGGTTTGTGGATAGATTGGCAATGGAGCTAGGCAAGTCACCCCTAAGAGTATTGTAACCCACACGCACGTTATTCAGTTGGGTGCAGTTAGTTAAAGCACCAAGAAAGTCAAGATCTCCAGCTAAAAAACTCCCCAAAGAATTATTCTGAAGTGATAGGACTTGCAGTTTTGGTACTTTTCCAAAGCTCGGAGGAATACTTCCTGTCAAACTGTTAAACTCCATACCTAATTGTTCAAGAGTAGAAATATTTGGAAGTGACATTGGAATGGCTCCTGTGAAAGTGTTAGTACCGATATATAACCCTCGAAGATTTGGTAACAAATTACCAAGATCAGGCCTCAAGCTCCCAGAGAAATCATTACCAACGAGGTCCAAATACTCAAGTGAAGGCAGATTGTAAATTGCGGGAGGAAAAAAACCTGACAATCTGTTTATTGATGATACAAGGAACACCATTTGAGTCAATCTAGCTAAATCAGGAAGTTCTCCTTCCATATTGTTTAGTTCAAACCTAAGTTGTTGGAGGGTTGTTAGGTTTCCAAGAGATGGAGGGAGCTTTCCTATCAAGTTGTTCCGACTAAAATCTAAATACTTCAGCTTTGTAGCTGATCCAACTTCTGAAGGAACACCTTGTTCAAGTTGATTTGAGAACAAATCAAGGTCCAACAATCTCGAGCAGTTGAAAAGACTAGTTGGAATTCCTCCTTTGAGAAAATTGAATGCCATCAACAAGTGTTGAAGTCTAAACAAGTTCCCCACCTCTTGAGGGATGGTTCCACCAAAAGAGTTATCAGTGAGATTAAGAAATATGAGAAACGAAAGATTACCAATAAATGGCGATATCACCCCACCCAGTTGCAATCCTCCGAGGTTCAAACTAGTAACTCTCTTGTGTTTGCGGCCACATGTAACCCCGGTCCAGCTGCAAAGAGGGAATGAGTTGTTCCATGAGGACAAAACAACTTTTTTGCCTTCAGAAACTTGAGACTTGAACTCGAGCAAAGCTTGCTTATCAGTTACATCGGTAAACCTGTACGCCTCAAGTAATGTGAGAGCACTGAAAGCAAGTAAGAGAAAGAGTTTCATGTTTCTCATATTTTGCTGGTAGAAAAAAAAAAAGAACACAACCAGAAGAACAAATTGCGAAAAATGTAGTTGCGTTGGTTTTGATGAAAATACAACTTAAAGACGACTTAGCCGAAGTCAAGCAGGTCAATTAGTCACAAAGACAAATCATTCATTAGTGTTTGTGGGCAAACTGGCCACTGCAAAAAGACTTTTCCAGTATCAAATGAAACAAATGCTTATAATCATTGATGCTTGGAAACGTTGGTAATTAGATTCTTTCAAACCTAAAGCAAACATTATTAAATCATAAAATCAGAATATATTAATTCGAAATTACAGAAGTAGAAACATAAATTCTAAAACAAAGCTTAAGATTCTGTATCTTAAAATGTAAAATCTAAAATAAAAATAATTGCTGATGAAATTAGAAACAGAGAGATAAAAGCATCTAAACGATTCTAATGGCTTATGAAAATATTGCTATGTCTAGAAGAATTTCTGTATTAGCAGCAACACAGTAGTAGAACCAGAACCATTAACGATCTTTGCAGGCAAATATTATTTCAGCCCAAGACCTTGATTCAGCTCAAACATCACCTTTCTTTAGCTTCGACCACAACTGAATTATGAAAGCCAACAATTCAAGATAAAAACTGGTATTTCCACAACATTCATCATAGTTTGTCTGCAAATAACATAGCAGTCCATTGAAAACATTCACATATATTATGCAGAAGATAAAAAATATATATATATTCTCGAATAAGCTTCAAGTTTGTAGCGGAGAAACTGAGAAAGCATAAACACTTCAACGTCGAGCTCCTCTTCTTGTTTTGAAAAACCTCTCTTTGATTGAGATTAGTTCTTTTACAGCGTTACTCATTGCCAGTCGGTCTGTTTGAGATTCTTCACAACATCTAAGTCCCATTTCTAGAATCAGTGTCAAGCACTCAGCAGCAGGGAAGCCGATTCTAGGACTATTGTTAAGAATCAATTCGTCCACGACATCCAATACCTTCTCTGGCAAAGCAGATTTGATGTAGCTTCGAAGGGTAAAGTTCCCTCCGAACAACTCATCGGTTGGTCGTTTCCCACTGAACATTTCCAAAAGGAGAATCCCAAAGCTATATGCATCACCATGTACTGATATTTGTCCTCCCATTCCATATTCTGCACCATGATTCATATACACAAAATTGGATGAATATAAGGATATATACTAATTTTCTTCATTCAAACATTATAGATGTGTGATAGGTTTACCTGGTGCAGCATAGCCAATGGTTCCTCTGACTCCAGCCGAGCTAAGTTGATTGAGGAAGGATTCCTGGTCGAACTTGAGGAGGATCCTAGCAAGGCCAAAGTCGCTAACATGGGCGGTAAGATCATCGTCTAGAAGGACGTTGCTTGGCTTAAGATCGCAATGAGCTATAGCTTCATGGCAATGAACATGAAGATAATCTAAAACAGAAGCAACATCTATAGCTATGTTAAGCCTCTCAAGAAGTGTCAAGGGTCTTGATGGCCTACGAATCTCTTCCACTTCCTCTGGGTGCAACCACATATCCAAGCTTCCATTTGGCATGAACTCATATATTAGAGCTCTGAATTCATTTCCTTGGAAATCAACACTCGAACAAGCCGTCACTAATTTCACAAGATTACGATGTCTGATGTCCTTCAGAGATTCACATTCTGCCATAAAGCTCTTCATTGCTCCACGCCTCTGCATATTCAGAACCTTCACTGCAACAATCATGTTTCCTGGTGGGAGTATTGCTTTAAAGACGGTACCAAAGCTGCCTGACCCAATCAAAGTACTCAAAGAGAATCCATCTGTCGCATTTCTAAGATCTCCATAGCTTATCATTTCATGGAAAGCCCCAATGGTGGAAAGAGTTGCTCCATTATTCTTGTTTTTTCTTCTGTTTTTGAACCAATGAAGAAAAAGTAAAGCGATGAGAAAAAGCAAAAGCAAAGATATGCTTACTCCAATCAAAATTTTCTTTACGAGAATGGAATGGTTTGTCCCCTTTACTTGTGCTTTCGGATGGCATGGATTTAATTGCAATTCCATCACTCCTCCACAAAGGTTTTTATTTCCAAATACTGAAACTACAGTAGCATTCTTAAACTTTCCTTCTGTTGGCACTTCTCCTTGGAAATTGTTAACAGACAGATTAAGATACTCCAATGAGCTAAAGTTTGCAAGATATCCAGGTATAGTTCCAGAGAGATTATTGTCCGAGAAATCAACCTCTTTAATACCTACCAAGCCACTTATATCTGGAATGGCTCCATCAAAAGAATTTCCTTGTAGATAGAGTTTTTCTATTAAGAGACACTTTCCCAAAGTTTGTGGTAGTTTCCCTGATAATTTATTGTGAGCAACAGATAGTGTACCTAGATGTTCAAGTCTTCCAACATCTTCAGGTAGCAAACCAGTCAAAGAATTATTTGACATGCGTAGCAACACAAGGGGTGAAATTTGCATGATCTCTCGAGGTATGATCCCAGTCAACTTATTGTTCCTCATATCGAAATGTAGCAAATAACTACAATTACCAAGAATTGGAGGAATGATTCCTTCAAAACTATTGTTCGATAAACTGAGTCTTACCAGGTTAGCAATGTTGCCTATAGAAGATGGTATCTCTCCTGACAATCTATTTGAAGAGAGACTTAGTACCCCCAATCCTGAAAGCTTCCCAATGGAGGCTGGAAGTGACCCTGTCAACAGATTATGTGACAACCAGAGCGACTGCAAGCTTCTGAGATTCCCAATGTCATGAGGAATGCTTCCAGAGATGAAATTCCCATCAAAGCTTAACTCGACAAGGTTCATGGATAGATTGGCAATGGCGCTAGGCAACTCACCCCCAAGCGTATTGTAACTCACACGCACGTTAGACAGATGGGTGCAGTTAGTTAAAGCACCAAGAAACTCAAGATCTCCAGCTGAAAAACTCCCCAAAGAATTATTTTGAAGTGACAGGGTTTGCAAATTCCGTAATTTTCCAATACTCGAAGGAATACTTCCTGTCAAACTGTTAAACTCCATTCCTAACTCTTGAAGAGCAGAAATATTTTGAAGTGTTGATGGAATGGCTCCTGTGAGAGAATTATTTCCAAGATATAACTCTTGAAGGTTTGGCAGGAGATTACCAAAATTAGGCCGCAGATGTCCAGAAAAGTCATTACTAAAGATGCTTAAATACTGAAGAGAGGAACAATTGTAAATTCCAGGGGGGAAAACACTTGAGAATCTATTTGCTGATGCATCAAGATACACCATTTGAGTCAATCTAGCTATATCATTAGGAATTCCTCCCTCCATATTGTTTTCTCCAAAACTAAGTTCTTGGAGGGATGTTAAGTTTCCTAGAGATGTAGGGAGCTTTCCTTTTATGTTGTTTCGACCAAGATCTAAAAGAACAAGTTTCGTCAATGATCCTAGTTCTGAAGGAACACCGTGTCCAAGATCATTTGAGAATAATTCAAGTTTCAACAATCTAGAGCAGTTGAACAGATTGGTTGGAATCCCTCCTTTGAGGAAATTAAATGCCATAAACAAGTGTCGAAGTCTAAATAAGTTTCCCAACTCTTGAGGCATAGTTCCACCAAAAGAGTTATCAGTGAGGTTAAGTGATATGAGAAATGAAAGATTACCGATAAATGGCGATATCACCCCACCCAATTTCAATCCTCCAAGGTCCAAACCAGTAACTCTCCTATGTTTGTGGCCACATGTTACCCCTGTCCAACTACAGAGAGGAATGGAAAGGTTCCATGAGGACAAGAAAACTCTTTTTTCTTCAGAAACTTGAGACTTGAACTTGAGCAATGCTTGCTTATCAGTTTCATCGGTAAACCCATTTGCTTCAAGTAACATGAGAACAGAAAGCAAAAGAAAGAGTCTCATGCTTCTCATATTCTACAAAGGGACGAACAGAGCAAAACGCCTTTGCCTTTGGTTATGATGAAAATGCAACTAGAAGACGGAAACAACCACAAAGACAAACTGCAAGACTTTTCAAAATCAAGTAGGTCAACTAGTCAACTGTCCAAAAAGACAAACATGTCACTAGTCTTTACCTCTTTTCTACGTACATCATGGGTTCTGAAGAAAAAATCAGAGGCTGGGGCCTGAGTGGTGTTTCACTATTTTAAACAAAAACCCGCAAGTAATGCTCAACGGCTACAGAAAAACAACTGCTAGTTGGGTTGTGAGCATGAGTTTTCTACTCAGCCAGCCACGAGCAGAGTCCACCAAAATAAGCATTTTGGTAAAACCGCTGGTAGGTTTTTGATCGCCTGCAAGTTTTCACAGTTCCCCCCATTCATTTGGTTGGGTCTTATTCAATGTGGAACCTGAATGATACAAAAGAATTAACTAATTAACATTTATACAGCGCAGTAATTAATGTCTGGAGAATTCTGTTAGTATGGAGTGTTACAACCAGAAAACTGTGTAGACACTTATGTTCGAGATCTGACTTTGCCGTCTTCAGTTGGGTCTGCGGGATAATTGTTGTTGCTCCAGTCACCTGCTACATTTCTCTGATCCTCTTGTTGAAATCCTGGATTTCTTGCTGCTCCATGTGCTGGACCATAGTTTACACTGCTCTCCGAATTGTGATTCCCTTGCCCCATTTGGCTATAGTTCGCTGGAATCCCTTGATTGGAGTGTGCAGATTTTCCTTGACCGTAACTGGTTGGTAATCCATGGTCGTAGTTTCTTTGGAATGGAGGTGCTGGCGCTCTCTTGGCTTGACTGTAACTCGCCTGATATGAAGGTATTGCACATCCTTGACCTTGCCATTGTCCAGGATTTGGAGTTCCTTGAGCTTGATTGTAACTCCCCTGATAAGAAGGCATTCCACATCTTTGACAGTGCCACTGCCCAGGGAATGGAGCTCCTTGGTGTTGATTATAACTCAAATGATATTGAGGTATATAATTTCCTCGATATGGTGCGTGTCCTGGATACCCCTGTACAAGCTGTGCAGGACCATAGTGCCCACCATTCTGTGGACTGAAATTCCACTGACCTCCTTGGTTATAATTTGGTTGTGGTCCTTGGAGAATGTTACTATGTGGTTGTCCTTGGTTGTAGTTAACAAATGCCCATTCACCATAATTGCCTGGTATTCCTTGGTTGTAGTTTTCTTGGTACACATGCATTGGAGCTCCCAGGCCTTGGCTGTAACCCATCTGATTCGAAGGTAAGAGACCTCCTTGAACTTGCCCGTGTCCATGACCTTGGTTGTAACTCCCTTGATGTGGAGACAATAATGGACCTCTATGACATTGCCCATGTCCAGCATACCCTTGTCCAAATCCTGGACTTTCCGCTCCTTGCGCAGAACCATGGTTTTCACCACTCTGCGGAATGTGATTCCCTTGGCCAACTTGGTTGTAATATTCTTGTGTCTCTTGCATAAATTTGCCTTGTGGTGGCCCTTGGTTGTAGTTCACCAATGGAGGCGTCTGAGCTCCCTGGCCTTGGTTATAACCCACCTGATACGAAGTAATTTGATTTCCTTGACCTTGTCCTGGGGTTGAAATTGTCTGACCTGGCCCGTTTCCATGAATTGTTCCCTGACCATGGTTATAACCCTCTTGAAACAAGGGTCTTTGACTTCCTTGAGTTTGTCCTTGTCCTACTGTTGGAGTTCCTAGGCCTTGCTTGAAACTTCTTTGAAACAAAGGCATTTGACTTCCTTGAGCTTGCCCTTGTCCTAGGGACAGAGTTCCTTGGTTTTTCTTTAAACTCCCTTGAAATGAAGCCGTTTGACTTCCTTGAATTCGATTTTGCCCTTGTTCTGGTGTTGAAATTTGACTTCCCCGACCTCGACCTAGCCCTTGTCCTGAGATTGACATTCCATTTCCTTGACCTTGCCCTTGTCTCAGAGCCAGAGTTCCTTGCCCTTGTGTAAAACTCCTCTGATGTAGAGGGATTTGACTTCTTTGATCTTGAACTTGTCCTGAGGTTGGACCCTCATCTTGAGCTTGCACTTGTCCCGGCGTTTTCTCCTTCTCTAAAGAATCAAAGCCTTCTCTAGTGGGAACAGGGATCGGCCCAGGCGTGATCACTCCATTCTCATATTTATCTCCTGAAAATGAAACCCAAGCAAGCTAAAACACACACAAAAACTTACGTGTAAAATAACTTTCCACAAAGAGATAAGAGTACACAAACTAACAAACTTACCTCCATACACTTTCTTCTCTACATCAACATAAGAATCAGGAATTATGTACTGAACTCCAGGAAAATCTGTTTCATAAAACACCAGCAAACATGGAAATATCAACAAATCAAGATCAAATACATACCCTTTTCAAAAAATCGAAAACCATACCTCTAAACTTTTCTACTTCTCCTATAGTCATAGTTGCTTGAAAACCTTGGTAACTAGTAGTGCAAATCGCATATATCTTCTTCTTAGCTTCTTCCAAACTGACAAAATCAAACAGTAATCACAAAAATGAAGATATCAATTCCAACACAAAATTGAACAAAATTTCCAGAAACTCGAACCTTAAACCAAGTCCTTTAGCACAAGTTTGCTCGAAGATGGAGATCATTTCTTCTCTAGGTGGAGGATTTTCTTTGGGGAAATCCATTGTGATCAACCAATGATTAAAATCGCATCCTTCGTTATCCGGCGTGAACGAATCTTCTCCAGTGTATGGATCGTACTGATACTGAGTCGTCGAGAACAGTCTCGCCGGTGGAGATCGACCAAATACCGTCGATTGCTTCACCACGGATCGTGGTAATAGCGATGATGGCACGGAAGTGAAATCGGAGACACGAGATAGTGGGAAGGATCGTTGGAAACAAGAAGGTACGGCGACAAGCACTCGCCGGAGACGGTGCGCGAGCATAGCCATTGATGCCGGAGACTGAGAAACGCCGGCGAGTTTAATTTCTCAGGTGACACCGAGATTTGGGGGTTTAGGGTTTCTCTTGTTGTTTCTAGTTTTTATTATTTACTTTAGGCCCCTTATATTTTTCAGATATTTTGCATTACGACAAACACTTTCAAAATTGTCAATTTTGGCACACCTTATACAGTAATTAGGCCAATCTTTCGCAAAATGTAACAAGTTGGGCTTTCACAAATATTACACCGTTTTGGGAACCTTGGTCTCTGAAGGAGGCTTTAAATCCATCATAATCATTATTATCATCACAAATCTTTCAGTGATTTACATCATCAATTCAAACAAGCTCTTCTAGCTAACGGCTATATTCAATTCAATTTGGTTTGGTAAATAACTAAACTGGTTTATTACTCGATTTAGTTGGTAGGAAGAGAATCAGAGAAGTAGAAACATCAAACATTTCTTTTCAATTTGGTTATATGTTCGCTGGTATAGAACCAGAACCCGGTTTATTAATCATAAAAGAAACCAAAACACAAAAATTCACAACATACTATCACCTCTTGAAGGCAATCTCCTAAAGAAGTTTTGAGGAACGGAAGGAAGATGAAAATACCTAAGCTTAGGATGTCTCATGACGTAGAACGCAAGGATGGACATCACCCATTTCATGGGGACTATGAAGATTATTCCACAAGCAAACAAACAAAACATCGAAAACAGAAACGTTGCCCTAGGATCTCTCCAGCTCAACAGATTCTTCATTCTTTCTCCTTGTGTAGCCAAATCTCCTAAAACCATCATCATCCTCCCCGCGATTCCTCTTAACCTATCATACCTTCTCTTCACCATATCTGCGGGTTTCACGCTTGGAAACACATCAAATTCTTCGTCAAGCTCTTCTGGTGAAGCGGAATCAGCTTTGGACATCTTTATATCCATGTGAGGAGGATGTCTCGGTCTCGAATGATATCGGTAAAACCCGATCACAAAGACGTATAATAGCGTACTGGCGATGCAATACTTGGGAAGTATAAGAATGAACAAGAAGATGACATGCACGAGAATCGTCGTTACAGGACTCTTCCATTGGCAAACAGAGTCAAACCAATTCCAAGACTCAACCAACGAGGCAAAGAAAGTCACAAGTCGTTCGAAGTTGGCTCTTCCTCTTCTTAAACTCCAAATGTTGGATCCAAAATCGAGCACATACTCGACTACATCTCTTCCTAGAGGCGGCTCGCTCCGTCCAAGGTTCAGACAGAGAATGTGAGTTGCTTGATGCCTAAGACTGTCTAGCTGATAGATTGATAGTGGAGTTAAGTAATGCATTTCTGGTAGCAACGGTTCTGCGTATTTCTGAAGCATCTCAATCGTTGAAGTACACGAAAACCGAACCGCGAGCTGAATCTCTCCCATTTTCTTCACGCCATCAGGTTTCAAAACAACGAGCGGATACGAATGTGTGTAGATCCTCTCCGTTTCGAGGGTGGACAAACGGATCCTGATTTTCCCGATTCTCGAATCTTTAGGACCGCTTCGATTTCCAGGTGCTAATAGATGTAAATTGTCGAAAACAGCAACGGTTATAACGGTATAAGGATCATAGACCTCCCAAGTATACTGTTCGTTCCATTTCGGACTAAAAGTATCAACAATGGTCCTCGTTCTCACCCATTTCTGCCCGTATTTCGCCACACAATACGCATCAGTCGTTCCTCGACCTTCCCGTGACTTCATCGGCATCAAACCAGAAGCACTAATGACTCCGAGCTCCAACACACCAATAACCGGAGTCCATAGCAACGGATCAGAAGATCTGTAATCACTACTATACTGAATCGACTCATCCAGCACATGGTAACCTCCCTCCAACGCTATCCGCATATGAATCCTCCCCGCGAATCCTAAGTCCCCGACGCGCTCGAGATTGTACCATAGAGCCGGTACATCACACGGCACTACCCTTCTCTGAACCTGAGACAACTTTATCTCACATTTCCCTAAACACTCTTCTCTTTGACCTACCTTCTCCTCCAAGCTAAGCATCAAACTATCTGCAAACGGCTCAACCGCAATAAACATCATATCCTCGTTCCAAGCTGGACTCAAACTCCGTGTCTGCGAAACCCGGCTTCTCACAACAACATTCCCTAAAAACCCTTTTACCAAAACCTCCGGGCTCGTTCTATTCCCTTGCAGAGGAACCAGATCTTGAGCCTCAATGACAGTCACTCGCAAATACCACAACTTAGGAGACATATACACTTTGGACCGCGTGTTCACCGTGTTTTCTCCAGACACCGAGACAGAATCCGAATGCCAAGCATCAGAGAAAACTTCATCAGCTTGTGTCCCCATCCATACAGCCAACATAACCTCTCCTCCAAATCTATTCCCAACCCCATCCTCCAAACTATACCATTGAGCAGCTAAAGGACTATCAGGAGGAACACGTGTCGGAATGTCACCTACTTCGAATGTACACTTACCAATAATCTCTCGTTCGTTCACCTTCACAGCTACTTCAACAACATTTCCATGAATTCTTTCGCTGTTGAAAGCGAAAACTTCTCCAAACTCCGGATTAGGGTTAGGGTTAGGGCCGGTTGTGCTAGGTTTGGTTCTTCCTTTGTAGCTACCGACTGTGACTTCGATGAATGGGTTGTTGAAAGGTAAACCTCGAGCCTTGACGATCTTGACGTAGAGAAATGTCATCCTCTCCACAAGATCGAATTCCCCGACGGGGATGGATCTTATTCCGCCACCGATCTTCGGACATGTTTCTTTGAGAGAGAAGTCGTTCTCCGCCATTTTTTGTTATTGTGTTTTGGTTTTGAGTGATGATTGATTCAAGTTGCCATTGAAACGTTTTTGTGGTGTTACATATTAAAAGAGAAAATGTTTTTTTGTTTTGAAATCTTCCTTTAAGAGAAAATCGTGGGGATGAAGATAACGATTTACATTTAAAGTATGAGATTTTGTTGGGAGAGATATCAAGAGACAGTAAGATTTTTGCCGTTTTTATTTCCTAATTATTTTGAAATAATTTGGTTTCCTTAATTGACAGTAATTAAATGGATTTAGTAAATCGTTACAGACTTATAATGAGTTTAAGTGGAAATTAGTTTGCCTCAAGAAAAAAATATTGCCAACTAGGGGTTGAACCGTTTTACGCGGATGGGTTAATTTTTTTTTTCTTTATTTATTTTATTTTTGAAATAACAATGTCCCAAAAATATTTTGGTAATTGTAGTATAGTTTTGGAACAATTTTCTCATGTTATTTTAAATTTTTTTATGATACATAGTCTTTATGGTTTACTATTTGACGGTGTATTTTATGACCGTGAATTTGATATAGAAGATTCTATCATTATATCTGCCACACGTCATTTTGCTAAGATTTTTAATCACTGTTTAGCTTGCGATCATGATTTTTGTTTATTTATAATTTTAATTACATCTATT
>OVAP01006084.1:0-12218 GCA_900406295.1 Aurinia saxatilis
TGAAGAGGTCAACCAGATCGCTTCTCAGGTAAAAAAAAAAAACATTACTTATATTTTATGCAACGGCTAGAAGTTAAATCCATATAGTTTTCTAAATTCCAAATTTGTGTTTCTTGGCAGTGGTATGGCACTTAATTGTTTCGTCCGCGGTGATTTAGCTGGAGAAATTTATTCAATGTGGATAGCGTCCAATCGTTCGTTTGTTATTTGTGCACTCTTGGATTGGTTAGTTATCCAATACACAAGTATGTCATATTTTTATTTTCATAAGTTAGTTAGTTCCAATCACACGTGTTTGTATGTAGGATCCTTATACCTAACTAATGATGGTGTATTTTCTAAAGTTATTGAATCGCCGAATTGTTCCGAGGCTACTAAAATCTGGATGAGGTTCATGTCTCCATACTAATTTTATTGATAAATAATAAATAAATAACTAATTTCTTCTATAGTTTTTTTTTTAGATTGAGTTCTCTGCGTCATTGATGTCACATTAAATCATTTCTAATTTTCTTTTAATTATTTTAATGTGAAATTTACTTTGTTGTATTTGGATTCTATTTTAGATATTACCGGTTTCTTTTTTTTGCTTATTTATGAAATAATACTGCATTTTCTCTAATCGGTTTCTTAGATATTGACCACTAAATAAACAATATTGATATAAAAAAACGATTTTAAATTATTAAGATAGAAAATGTAAACCAATAAACAATTATGCAAGCTAAAATAAATATTAATCAGCAATGTAGGGGGGGGGATAATATTATTTACAAATTAGTGAGCAATCTACCCTAGATTTTAAAATTTGTCACTTTTTTATTTTATTTTTTTTGGTAATTTAGGATTTATTGATTCTAGATAGTCAGTATATAATATATATATATATATATATGTATGTATATATAAGGAAATTGATTGAGCGTTTATGGGGGAGAAAATATATATTTTCACTTTTTTTTCTTTTAAAATGTGATCATCTCGAAGATTCATTTATTTCCTTTTTTTTTGTATAAGTTTATAAAAGTAAGTTTGTGTTTTAGCAGAATATATATTATCGTTTGAGCATCTTGAAAATTTTGAAATATTCCGAATAATAATGTAGTTGATATACATATACAATTATTGTGATATACATGCTTTATTTAGATTTTTACTCTAGCCGCCTTTAGCCCTTATATAAAGAACACATTATTATCTTTTTTAACTCAATATCGGTTTCGAAACAGTTTTTGATTTTTATTTATCTTGTCTTGACATAGAGACGATGTCATACCTTCGTAAGGCACCCTTGACATTGGTTTCAATATTAGATATTAATCCTGCTTTAGATACATATATAATCAAAGTTTTGGTCATTAAACTTTAGAAGGTTATGAAAGATGGTCAAGAAACTAAAATCGAGATGATTTTAACAGATGCTTTGGTTAGTTTGGAATAATTATATCTCTATTATTTTCATATCTTATTTTGAATTTTATTACATATTGTAATTATAAATTTTTTGAATTTGCTTTTAATTATATTTATTCTCTTAGGGCATGAGGCTTCATGCAACAATTACTCAAGACATGATTGGCAAATTTGATGGCAAAATTGTCGAAGGGAAAGCTTACGTTTAGTAACTTTCCATTCACTCCTTATATAAAGGGTTGTCATACTAGCCAACTTTCTTCCGAGATGATATTTTATAGAACGACTGGAGTAATTCCATGCTCTGAATTTCCGACATATGTTCCTTCGAAGTATCTTGCTCGGTTTAGAGATATTATGGATGATAAGCTAAACAGAGACATTATGACTGGTTAGATTTTTTGTTTTATGATTTTGGGTCCCTATTATAGAATCCGATTATATCTACTTATATATATAATCATGTTCTTTTTTTGAATTTAGATGTAATGGGGCAGATAGTAAACATCATGGAAATTGCTGAAAAGAAGTGTATAGATGGTGCTTTCATTAAGCTGAGTGTTGTTCTTTGTGATCTATCGTAAGTTTTTTTTTTTTTGTCACGATCTATCGTAAATTAAACAATATATTTTCTTTACATTTTTTATTGCGTTTACATATTTTGATTTTAGTTAATAGATGTATACTTATTTCGTGAGACAGCGACGAAAAATTAACATGTGTATTGATGGGAGATTGTGCAAGACAAGTTGTTGACTATGTCTCCCAAAATACTGGAATAATACCCGTATGTGTTCTGAGGGTGGCCATTATTAGAGAATGGAGTGGTATGGTTTTGTGTTATAATTAATATACATGGCTATATATATATATCATTGGCTGCACTTGACTATAAGCTCATTACATGTTATAGGTGAAATCGTTGTTCAGAGTATATATTCTTTAACACATGTGCTGCTCGATCCATTATGTAATGAAGTTGAAGAATTTAGATCAATGTTGCCAGAGAAGATTTTATCAATGGTACAAGGAAAACCGGCTGATTTATTGAGTTATCCTATGAACTGTTATGAAGAATTTTTTGTTGATACTGCACACCGATCATTGAATGCGATTCTACTATCTAAAATGGTAAATTTTTTTTTTTTACTATTACGTGGTAAACAAAATAGACTTTGAAAAGTCTTTAACTTTGTAATGCAATATTTTTGTAGACTGGATACTTCGTGGCTTTAGAAACTATAGATTCCATTGAGACGTTTCCGAGATGGTATTATATAGCGTGCAAGACCTGCTCTAGGAAAGTTCATCCTTGCGGAGAACCTCTTGGTGATGAGGATATACCTGAATTTGATTGTTCCGGGTGTGGTAAAACGGTTGTCGACGTTGTTGCTAGGTTTGTCATATTGCATTTATAATTATTTTAGTGTGTTATATACTTTTCTTAATTTCTCTGCTGATTTCTAGGTACCGTCTGGTGATGCATGTTTCACATATGGTTATGGACAATTGCTCATTTATCGCGTTTGATCGTGTAATTGAATGTTTATTAGGTTGCACTGCTGATGAATTAGCTGAAGAAGTTGCTCATGTGAGTTATTCCTTTTCATCTTTAAAGAAACTTAAAATTTATATTTAGTTGTATTGTATGCGATTTAAAATTTGGTGAATTTGATTTCTTCGATTGATCGTTTGTAGGAACATACTACTAAATTTCCACGAGCTTTGAAAGGCATGATTGGTAATGAATATCTTTTTAAGATCAATGTGTCAACTGAGAATATACGGAATAAAAACGCACCGTATAAGGTTGAATTGATTTGCAATGATGCCTATTTAATAGACAAGTTTACAATGTTGGATATGCCACCAGAGGATACTGATGCAGTTACTATTTACACTGAGGATGGTTCTACTGTCTATACAGAATGTTCTTGGACATCGTTGTCTGAATCTGAGATGAAGCATTCGAGTTTATCTCCTACACCATCGTCTAAAAGAACTCGGTGAGTTTTGTTTAAGGATTAGCCATAATCTTTTTACATTGTGTTTTCATTTTTGTGTTTTTTTTTGTTTTTTTTTTGGGATTCAAATTCTTATTTATTGTGGCTTTCGTTTATTTATTTTTTCGGGATTTTTTATGAAAGCATACTCAAATTCACCTCATAATTATGAATGTTACTTTGTTCATCTATATTGTAAGATTATTATGTGAATTACTTAAAAATATGTGGTTGATGATATATATATATAGAGAGAGAGAGAGAGAGAGAGAGAGAGAGATAAATTGATCTGTTTAATTTGTATAAACTTCTGTGGGATACATTAGTACAATAATAATGTTATACACGTAAGTAAAATAATGTTATGCCATTTGAAAAAAACAAATCTGTACAAAAAGTAAGATATATTTTGATTCCTATCATAACTCGATAAATCTCTTTGATATGTATCTTTAACAAAAAAAAAATGTAATATTTTCATATTTATCGTAATGATCTTAAAATATATGTTTAATATATAATTATTAGATATTTTGTCGGTTTATAAAATATGTGTGTATATATATAAATATATGTTCTACAAAAAAATATTGTGATCTTATTCAATTGTCGTTTAACATTATGGCTCATCTATTAGCTGATGCCATTCGTAGAAAATTAGGAGGAGTTCCTGTTTTTGATCTGTCAACACTAAACCCTTACGTTATCAACTGGAAGATTCGTGTGAAAATTATAAAGAAATATGACCACTTTGAGAATCTTTGCTCTAAGATTAGCATTATTTTAGTGGATATGGAGGTACTGGATCTACATTTATCGTTATTAGTTATATATATATATATATATATATATATATATGCGTAACTATGTTAAAAAAAACACCGTCGTGTTTTCTAGAGTTTTAGACATGGTTCAGATTCTAACACCATGGTTATTAGCAGCGTTCAGTAGACTACCATATCATGATGTTATTGCACTAGATCCTAACACATCTCCATGGCAGATTAGAGATAAGATTATTAGGATATTTAGTAATCTTATAACAACCAATCAATTTTTGGAGCTTATATAAGCTGATGATAAAGTAATTTTTTTTTTGGCATGCTTTTTTCTTAATTTGTATCTTCTCAGCCATACAATTTTACTATGTACCAGGGTGACCAGATTCAGGCAACTATTGATGATGAATACGTCCAACAGTTTGAGGAACAATTACAAGAAGGAAATTGGATTGTGTTCGAAAAATTTGATATGATACCTGTAAATGGTTCTTTCCGACCAATGCCTCATGCGTTTAAAATCGTTTGTAGAGAGGGTGTTTTGATAAGAAAAATTCCACCGCTTTATTCTTCCGAGTTTTTTCTTTTTCGGAATTTCAACGATGTAAACAATGGTATATTGGATCCAGATTTTGGTGTTGGTGAGTATTTTCTATTATATGTACATATACTTTCGAAAATAGTTATGGATTCATCTGTATATAAATTTTCTTTTGAGTTGGTGATGCATTTTTTTTGTTGTGCTTCAGATTTGATCGGCGAAGTTGTCAATGTTGGTAATTTCGCAAATCATATTGGATTTAAGAGAAAGCGATCAAGTTCTGATATGTACTTTGAACTACAAGACGATATATGAGTTGTTCACTTTGAGATTATAATATGTATGTATTCGTATGTTTATAATTGTTTTTTTGTTTTTGGCAAAAAGATATATATCTAATGTTTATGCATTGGTTTTTAGGAAATCACGACTGAGAGTGAAGCTACCATATGAGCGTGTTGAGGATTTTATGGATTCCTATACTCGATGTGGTGATAATATTGTTGTATGTGTTATGAGATTTGCAAAACTTGAGAAAATTCATGGTATGTATTTGTAACTTGAACCCTTTTACTTTCATGGTATATTAATTTTTATTGATGATTTTTTTTCTTTTTAAAATAGGTATTTGGCGTGCAACTACTGCCGAAACATGTACCATCGTTTCACTTAACCCATCTTGTGATGAAGTTTGGAAACTAAGAGCACGTCTTTTATCAAGCCGGAGAACATCTAATATTTAGATTTATTTGAAACTTATGTGTTTGAATTTTTTTTTTAATGAATAATTCCTTATTGTTTCATTTTCTTTAAAAATGGAGATTTGAATTGGTCAAGTGTCAAAACATTAACATAAAAAAATATAATATAATCATTTCCCTTTTTATTATATCTGTTAAATGTATTCTAGAATATAGTCAATTATATATATTGGATTCTATTTTTTCCTAAAAAATACCTATTTTCGAGGATAGATATAAAATATTCAAATTAATATATTTAATGAATCATGAAAATGGAATTATTATTAATTTGTTAATTAACCTGAATATTTGTGAACACATTAAATATTCTGTATATATATGTTAAAATTAAAATTATATATATTTTTTTGAATAAGTAAATTACAAGAATATATATTGTGTGTATAGATTAACACATAAAATATGGAAATTAAATATATTGCAAGTATATATATTGTGCTTATATATATATATTTTTTTTGAATAAGTATATATAAATTTTTCTTCAATGCAATAAATCTATACGGGACACTATACTCTCATCAAAATATGGAAATTAAAAGTAGAGTTATATATTAGGTCAGTAGATTTAAGTTGGTATATATTTATCTTTATATGTTTAAAATTCATGTATATATTCTTTGAGAATCTTCAGTTTATTTTGATATACTTAATCTTTGTATTTATCAATAGCCGATTTGTTAATTATTCTTAAATTTATTTAATGGTATAATTTTAGGTCGGCAGACATTATATATTAGGTCGGTATATATATTAGGGTGGTAGACATATGTAAAACTTATTCCGTATAAATACTGATATACTTTCACCTATAATTCATCTAAACCAAAACCACACATGGCTTATCTTCAGAGGCAACCCCCTACCTTTGCTCAGATCGGTGATATTGATCAAAACCTTGATTCGTACTTAATTAAAGTTCGTGTCATTAAGTTGTGGACAACTTTCAAAGATGGCAAAGAGAATACTATGGAGATGGTATTAGCTGATTCTATGGTACGCATATATATTTTTAATCTCTGTGAGTTTATTAGATAGTTCTTTAGTTAATGTTACGGTTCTGAATCATCTTTTTGGCTTGGGGTCTTATTAATGAAAAAACATTATTATGCTATTCTAATAAAATCAATATTCATTTTTGTAGGGTACTAGAATTCACGCTACAATCGAAGAGGATTTGCTGAGAAAATATGGGGATAAATTTATGGAAGGAGGGTCTTATTCCATTAGTAATTTTTCCTTGCATACCATACATCAATGAATATCGGACAAGTCCACTTCCATATAAGATGGGATTTTATAGAACTACATATGTTGACCGATGTACTGAATTACCTCAACACGTTCCTGCAATATATTATGCCAAGTTTGAAGATATTGTTGAAGATAAGCTTGATAGAAGTATCATGATTGGTAAGGATATAACTATCTAATCATTGTCTGATTATTGCAAGTCGTGAAACACTATAGTTTATCCTCTTTCTAGATCTTTCGTATATATAAGCTTTTGTTTTGATTTCATAGATGTTATCGGCCAGATAGTGGATGCAGGTCAGATATTTGAAGGAACTTCAAAAGCAAGAAACAAATCTTTCACCAAACTAACAATAAGTCTTCGTGATTTAGAGTAAGTATTTTAATTATTCATATAAGATTGTGATATGTATTTACAATAACTAACAATAAACTAACAATGTTCATATAATGATGAATTATTTTATAATAATGAATTTAATAGGGGTAAGCGGTTAACATGCACGCTTTGGGGTGATCATGCAAAACAAATCACAGCATATGTTGAAAAGTTTCCTGATAAGATTGTGATATGTATTATCAGCATATGTTGAGATATTTTGATTTTGTTGCTTTATATTACAGAAATCACAAGCCGTACTTTATATTAAGATATTTTGATTTTGTTGCTTAGTATTGTAGCTGACTTAGGTTATTACTATTAAAGGTTTCGTTTGGTTATAAATTCTCGGATTCAAATGGATTGGGGTTAGTATTCATAGCCTTTGATCAAGTTATGGAGCGTTTTCTTGTACGGAGTGCTCACCTTCTAGTAGAAGAAGTTGCTCATGTATGTTTTTTATTTTTGCAAATTACTGAGCATAGATTACAGAAAATTAAATATTGAATTGGTATATGTTTCAGAAATCTTCGACGGTGTTACCTATTAGTCTTTCAGAGTTAATTGGCAAAAAATTATTATTCAAAGTCATTGTTACTCCTGAAAATATACACTATAGAAAGTCCGCTATGAGGTTAGAGCTGATCTATGGGGATGATAACCTCATCAAGAAATTTGATGACCTTGAGGAAGATGAGGTAATGATTTGCACTTTTAAGTAATATTATAATTAGATTATAATGTTTGCTGGAGTTGTATGATTGATGTTTTTTTTTGTATCTGATTTAGTGTTCTTCACCACTTCAGCCACTGACGCCTACAAAGTTGAAACGAGTTTATGGACGTCAATTCTCGGTTTCTGATGATATTAAGACATGCGCTGCGAAGAATCCCCGTCGAAACACTTCCGGGAAAAAATGATTTCCATTAATATGCTATCATAATCTTTTTTTAATATTTTGGTTTTTTTTTTATATACTGGTTTTGCATATTTACTAATTGGTTTTATTTGTTTTATTATTTACGTCAGTTAGGTTTATGATTTCTTTATATCTGATCTTTTTATATTCATAGTAATATTATCTAATAAATCTATAAAACAAGAATTGTAATTTTTATATTAATATGAAAATATTTATTTTTGTATAGCTTTAACAAATTATCGAGAAAACATTTAACACATAATATTCGAATTTTTTACTCCGGGCTACTACTATAATTTGAATCCTTAAATCACAAACTATAAAAAAATTTAGTGTTTGTCACCTTAATCATTAAACCCTTAGATTATGAACTATATTAAAATGTATAATAATTCCCAAAAATGTAAAGTTTTCTTCTCTGAAATGATTATAGATATACATGCACGTCAATTGTCAAGACCGAAACAACATATCTCCTGCATCTTTCTACTCTCAAGAAAAATGCTTTTTATCTTTTCCAAAAAAATCAATAGGGGTGTTATTACCGTTTCCCAAATCTTCTCAATACTCTTTACGAGTAGAATTACAACCTTTCCAACTTCTAAATCCTATTTCTTCAAATCTTCTTTGTTTGAACCTTTTTCCTCCATCTTTTCCCCAATGGATCTCCCTTCTGACGAAAATAAGCTTCCAACTATCGATTTTAAGATGCTAGAGATCTCAGATTCTGGAAGGCTCATCTTTGCTCAAGTTCTCAATGAGTGGATGGAGCATTTTGACAACAATCAGCCTGAAAGATGGTTGATTCTTGCTGATGAAAAGGTTAGTGTCGCTATTATTTAGATCTGCATGAGTCGATTTTATTTTAGATCCGCATGGTTATTGAGCATTTCGAATTTGTATTTGAGTCATAATTATGCAAATGTGTTTTGTTTGGAATTTAGGGGAATCCAATTTCTGCTACGATTAAAAATCAGTACTTGGCCCCATTTGAGGATCAAGAAGAATGGTATAGGGTTGAAGATTTCGAAGTAACCACTAAACTTTATAAGAAGAAATTTACCGAGCATAGTCTCCACATTGTTATCAATGACAAGACTGTGATTGAAAAGTGTTATCCTCCACCCGAAAGACCTCATGAGCATTTCCAACAAATAAAAAAAATTGCTTGATGGATCAGTTTATCAGGAAATGAAAATTGGTGAGTTGCCTTGTGATGAGTTTATACTTCTTATTTTTTTGTTTGATAATTCAATAATATATTAGATGATCCATGTGCTTTTTGTAAATGTTCTGGCTTAGTTGATTTTGTTGGAGGCGTCCTCGAGGTTAATTGGAGAGAGGAAGACATTCTTCGCTTCACACTTGGGAATCTATTGTAAGTAAATTTATATATGTTAAAATTCTAAGAATCGATTGTTAAATTTAGTCACTATTTGTTTGTAGAGGTAATAAGATCAAATGTAGAGCTATTGGTTTTCTTGCGGATGAATTTGAGATAATGTGGATCACTTCTCCAAAGAGATATGCAAATCCATTTGAAGCTGCTGGATTTGGCGATAATGAAAAAAATGGCGTCATTTGTGTACTCAAATACTGGGATTTAGTCGAAGAAGATGGTAATCTATTTTCCTGATGCTTTTGTTATTAACATTCTAACTCCATGATAGAACCCTTACTTAGTTTTCATATATGATCCTCTCTATTTAGGTGAATTTATCTTGGAAGGTAAATCTGCCTACTCTATGCTAGAATTTGATACTAAGAACGTGAATGTTGTCGAGGAGTGTTGGTTCCAGTAAGTAAAACTCCTTCAAACTATATTCACATCACAAGTTCATAAAGGAACATCGTTATTACAAATCATACTAACAATGCCTTTTTTGTTTCTGTTTTTATCCAGCAATGAATACTGGAACTTCATGGAAAATGTGAGAGATGATTATGACCATATCATAATTTGGCCACATAACGAAATCCCTAACCCTCCTCCTGCATGATTAAATATTGAGGAGTTTGGTTACTAATCATCCTTTTCAAACTTTAAATCGGAAACCAATAGTTTCTTATTTCGGTTGTCCTTTTTCCTCTATGGACAAAAAATTATCAACTCTACCAAATGCTACTATTTTGTGTGTCGTCAGTTTTTTGGAGTTTGGTTTTAAAACAATTTGCTTCTTTAAAGATCGTATCTTATTTTATTTTCTTGACTACTTGCTTAAACAAATTCGAAATTTAACCACTGAAACAAGAATAACTTAACCACCTTTAATTATGATTTACTTATCTACACAAATACAAATTTTTAAAGAATTGGACTAAAACAATATGTATAAATAAATATCACCCGCGCAGAGCAAATTAATCAAAAGAAATAAGAAAATACCATTTATATCATATTGAGTCCTATTAAATGTTATTTAATTAATGATATTTTAAATTATTAAATTATTGATATTTTAAATTTATTCTCAATTTAACTACCACTGTTTTTTTTTTGGATTAAAAAGAATGGAACCAACAAAAAAGATGTAGAAACTGTTAGCAACCGCTTTGGGCGCGGCAGACACCTAGTAAGCAAACTATAAGCAAATTATAAGAAAATTATAAGCAAATTATAAAAATTAAGCTAACCAAAATTAAAAGATAGTTTAGAAATTATAAAGCTATTCTAAAGAAATTATAAGAAAATACTAAAGAAATTATAAGCAAATTATAAAAAATTAAGCTAACCAAAATTAAAAGATATTTTAGAAATTATAAAGCTATTCTAAAGAAATTATAAGAAAAATATAGGCAAATTAAAAGGAAATTAATCTAACAAAAATTAATAGATAATTTAGAAATTATAAGGCTATTCCAAAGAAATTATAAGGAAATTCTAAAGAAATTATAAGAAAATTATAGGCAACTAATAAGGAAATTATAGGTAAATTATAAGAAAAAACATTGCTATAATTCTATAATAATCCTATAATTTGGCATATTATAATGTCCACATCTTTGCTACAATTATCCTGTAACAAAAGCAAAAAACATTTGAGACTTCTCAGCATGGTTTTGGTGATTGATTACCATCCTGGGTTCTACTACCATTGAATCTACGCCATGCATGCATACGTTAATAGCCTAGGAAGTCCATATATGATGGGAATCACAGTGATCTCGCATTCACTAACAATCATATGAATTTCCGTACTAATTTATATTAGCTTGTTGTTTTACCCCATCCTTGACCTTTTTGGAGACCTATATCAAGCAGAATCAAGACATTAATTGTATCATCTGCTATATATAATTCCCAAGACTAATTATTACTGTTGGTATATCAACCCAAAGTCCTACATCGAAAATTAGACAGAGTAGTGTTTCATACATAAGTTAAGAAAAACTCCAATTAGTATGAGACATTTTGGGAAGGAGCCCAATAAAAAAACCGTGAGGGAAGGAACCCAAAGCGGACAATATCATACTAATGAGAGTTAATGGACTTATAAATTCCAATAATTTGTATCAGAGCCAAGGTTCAAAGTCGTGGACCTGGAGAACCGATTTGGTCTTTGGTTGGAGAGAGAGATTGTTGGGATATCAACCCTAAGTCCCACATCATAAATTAGACAGAGTAGTGTCTAATACATAAGTCAAGAAAAACTCCAATTAGTATGAGGCCTTTTGGGAAGGAGCCCAATAAAAAAAATCCGTGAGGGAAGGAGCCCAAAGTGGACAATATCATACTAATATNAAAAAATCCGTGAGGGAAGGAGCCCAAAGTGGACAATATCATACTAATATGAGTTAATGGGCTTATAAAATCCATTAATTACCATCGATAAGCTTAGCTCTTTGGAAAGTCATTCTACTCCTTCTCAGCCTTATTCAGCGCTTGTTTCTCCACCAACTCTTTCAACGATTGAATCTCATTGAACTCAAGCTCTGACACAGGACACTGCACTGACCCTTTGTGACCCATCAGAACCAGCAACAAGTGTAAGCTTAATATCACCATATCTTGCAAACCCTTAATATACGAGAACTGTTCTTATAGACAACAAAGCATGAACCAAAGCTTCTTTGTTAAACAAATTCCCAAGGAGATCAATAATCCATGGCTCGTGATATGTTGCATTTTAGGACTGTTTTCATGGTTGTTTTACATTCATTT